>SJYA01000898.1:170866-278366 GCA_006410615.1 Neotragus moschatus | reverse complement strand
ATTTTTCTTTCCTACATCAATTTTGAGAACTAATGACAAACAAGGGCTTCCCAGATGGCTCAGTGTTAAAGACTCTGCCTGTCAACGCAAGAGATACAAGAGACATGGGTTCGGTCCCTGGGTCAGAAAGATCCCCTGGAGTAGGAAATGGCAGCCCACTCTGGTATTCTTGCCTGGAAAATTCCATGGGCAGAGCAGCCTGGCAGGCTACAGTCCATAGGGTTGCAAAGAGTCAGAAATGACTGAGCATGCAGCACACATATAAACTGAGTAGCTAAATGTGGAAGAGTTATTAGGCACAATTTTTGCTTAATAACTAGAAGCTATACACTTAAAACATTGTGCTGTATTTGATATATGGGCTCCTCAGTGGCTCAGATGGTAAAGAATCTGCCTGCAAAATGGAGACCCAGGTTCAGTCCCTGGGTTGGGAAGATCCCTGGAGCAGGGAATGGCAACCCACTCCAGTCCTCTTGCCTAGAGAAGTTCATGGACAGAGGAGCCTGGTAGGGTACAGTCTATGAGGTCACAAACAATTGGCTACAACTGAGCAACTAATACACACAGACACACATTTGATATATACAAAAGAATATGTGAAACATATGTATAATGTTGATGAAGCATAAAATAAAATGAACACATAAATCCACAACTGGCCACACAACCTAAGAGTTAAAACACGACTGATACTTTCAAAGTTATCTGTGTGCTACTCGGATCAATCTTTTTGCTTCCCACCTCACCCCAGACAGTTAAATACTATCTTGGCTTTTGTAAATTTCATTCCTTTATGACATATGTATGTACCATTACATGGATTACCTAGTTTTGTTTAACTATATAAACATAGCATAATTAATATATAGTCTTTGGGGGCTTACCTATTTTCATCAACATGAAGTGAAGCATTATTGCTCAGTTGTGTCTGACTCTCTACGATCCCATGGACTGCAGCCCACCAGGCTCCTCTGTCCTTGGGGTTCTCCAGACAAGAATACTGGAGTGGGTTGCCATTGTATTCTCCAGGAGATCTTCCTGACCCAGGGACTGAACCTAGGTCTCCTGCACTGCAGGCTAATTCTTTACCGCTGAGCTGCCAGGGAAGCCCCTCATCTAACATAACTTTCCTAAGACTCGTTTACACTGTCTGCATATCATATTAATGGATTTACTTTCACATGATGTAATATTTTTGTATGTGGATAAATTTTATTTATCCATTCTTTTGTTGATCACTTGGAAAATAATTTAGCATTATCCTAAAGCTGAACATGTCTGTAATCCTATAAACCAGCAATTTCATTTCTGTGAAAAAATTTTATACATATATGCTAGGAAATACATTAAAATATGTTTACAGTAGAGTGTTTATAAGACCTATATTCCTTAATTATATTGTTATTTATAATTAATATTACATACTATTGTTACAGCCAACAGGATCAATAGCATGAGTTAGAGGGTAAAGAAGGGTTGTAGGGATGCCCTGCAGATAAAAAGGATTATTAGTTCAATGATATATGAATTATTCAGCATTCAATATATATTTTTGAGTACTCCCATGTATAAAGCACCATTTTATTTGCAGGAGATGTAATAGTGAATAAAACTGATGAAGTGGCTGTTATCATGGGGCCTTCCTTCTTGCTGTGGAATATAGACATTAAATATATAAATTAATAACATTCTATTAAGTAGTAGTGGTACTATAGATAAATACTGAGCAAAACAAAAGGATAGAGACTAATGGGGCTTCTAATTTTGATGGTACAGGCAAAGGGTATCTCTCTGAAGGGTTTGATTCCTGCATTGGGAAGATTCCCTGGAGGAGGAAATGGCAACCCCCTTTAGTATTCTTGCCTGGAAAATCCCATGGATAGAGGAGCCTGGCAGGTTACAGTCCATGAGGTCACAAAGGGCTGGACATGACTGAGTGATAAGTACACACCTATGTCTCTGAAGAAGTGCCTTTTGAAGAGAAACGTCAATGAAGGCGGGAAAGAAGTCTTACATATATCTTGAGAAAGAGCATTTTTGGGCAGAACGGCAAAGACTATTAAGTGGGAGTATTTTTATTAATTTAGAAAAGCAGTAGGCTGTTATTGCAGGTCAGAGAGAATTAGTAAGAACAAGAAAGCTCAAATAATGTTGGAGAGTTAGACCAAGGCCAGTTCACAAAGGCATTTATGTCATTAGTTTAGGTGTCATTGATGGACTCGGTCGGTTATTTATTTTAGGTATGAATGAAAGAGAACTATTTGATGATTTCTTTTCAGGGGAGTTAGCTAAATAATATACTTGTTTGTAATACACATGTTTATAATAATATACATGTTTTAGGAGCATCATACTTGATGATAAAGGGAAAAATCCTGTGGTAGGGCAAGAGCGGAAGCAAGGATGCCTCTTGGATGGGAGTGATGGTTATTCAGATGGGAGAGGAAGTTGCCTTAGGCTAGGTGCTACTAGTGAAGCCAGTAAGAAATGATCAGATACCTTTTCAAAGTCGAGCCAAAAGGATTACTTGATAGATTGCTCATGAATATTTAAGAGACAGAAGACAGGCAGGACTCCAGTGTTTTTGGCCTTTGTAACAAGTTAAAGATGATACCATGTAACGAGATGGAGGATGATGAAGTATGGGCAGGTTTCAGTTTTCTACAAATCAAATGCTTGGGTTTAGACATACTATTTATGAGCTATTTAATAGATACCCATGTGGAGTGAGCTGTCAGGTAAATATTAGATAACAGTCTGGAGTTCAAGGTATTGCTTATGACAGAGATTTACATTTATAATTGGAAGTTAACGATAAAATTTATATTTAAAGTAACAGAATTAGATGGGATCACCAGGAGATCAGCCCTGGGTGTTGTTTGGAAGGAATGATGCTAAAGCTGAAACTCCAGTACTTTGGCTACCTCATGCGAAGAGTTGACTCATTAGAAAAGACTCTGATGCTGGGAGGGATTGGGGGCAGGAGGAAAAGGGGATGACCAAGGATGAGATGGCTGGATGGCATCACTGACTTTATGGACATGGGTTTGTGTGAAGTCTCGGAGTTGGTGATGGACTGGGAGGCCTGGCGTGCTGAGATTCATGGGGTCACAAAGAGTCAGACACGCCTGAGTGACTGAACTGAAGTGGTTAGTGTAGACAAAGAAGAAAAGAGGAAAGAAGATAATAAAGATGAGCCCTGGTGTGGCTAATTAATTTCGTTAAAGACCCCACAGCTGTTCCCTTCCCTCTACTTCTGTTCTTTGCCATATAATTGGGCTACAGCATTCTGACACTAGACTCATCCCTGAAACTTGCTATGGTCTACAGGATACCAACAGTTGTGATACAAGGGAAGGCTTGATAAAGTATTCATACATTTCTGCTGAGGGCTTACCTTCTACTCTTACCATGAGAAAACCCTTACCAGGGCTCTCTGGTCCCAGAAGAAAGATGAGAGACATAGGTCAATCCAAGGGGCATGGGTGAGTCCAAGTGAGAACAGACTAGAGCAGCTAAACCCCAGAGACCTATGAAATATATTTTTATTGCAGACAGACCGAGTTTCAGGGTGATACTTTATAAGCCTTATTGTAGCAATATATAACCAATACATTTGGGCTTCTCCAGTATTTAGAGTATTAGAGATCTGACAAGGAGAAAGATTCATATAAGATACTGAAGAAAGCATCAGTGAAGAAAACTTGGACAAATGTCCAGAAACCCAAGACACGAAAGCATTGCAAGAAGGGGGAAGTGATCAACTATGACAAGTGCAATGAACATTCATGTAAGCTAAAGACTGAAAATTTATCATTATATTTGACAAAGGAACGTCATTAATGCCTTCAATAAGAGTGATGGTAATAAAAGCCTAATTTAAGTAAGTTCTAGGGAGAATGGTAGATAAGTAAATTGAGATAACTAAGATCAGTGATTTTGCTTTAAAGGCAGTGGGGTCAAGATAGGAAGAGAATGAGAACAAAGAGAGTTCCAGTTTTGGTTTCTACATGAGTTGTATTACAGATTGTCCATATCTGAGTAAGAATCATCTAGTTCAAAGGAGAATAAAACAGATGATGCAGGAGAAAATAAGGATAATTAGGACAGCAAAGAGCTTGAATAGGTAGGTTGGAACAAGATCTAATGAGCAAAATATTGACTTGTCCTTAGGAGAACTGGCAATCCATCTATTCAGTTCAGTTCAGTTGCTCAGTCATATCCAACTCTTTCTAACCCCATGAACTGCAGCACACCAGGCTTCCCTGTCCATCACCAACTCCCTGAATCTACCCAAACCCATGTCCATCGAGTTGGTGATGCCATCCAACCGTTTCCTCCTCTGTTGTCCCCTTCTCCTCCTGCCCTCAATCTTTCCCAGCGTCAGGGTCTTTTCAAATGAGTCAGCTCATCACATCAGGTGGCCAAAATATTGGAGTTTCAGCTTCAATATCAGTCCTTCCAAAGAACACCAAGGGCTGATCTCCTTTAGGACGGACTGGTTGGATCTCCTTGTAGTCCAAGGGACTCTCAAGAGAGTTCTCCAACACCACAGTTCAAAAGCATGAATTCCTTGGCACTCATCTTTCTTTATAGTCCTACTCTCACATCCATACATGACCACTGGAAAAACCATAGCCTTGACTAGATGGACCTTTGCTGGCAAAGTAATGTCTCTGCTTTTTAATATACTGTCTATGGTGGTCATAGCTTTCCTGCCAAGGAGTAAGTCTCTTTTAATTTCATGGCTGCGATCACCATTCACAGTGATTTTGCAGCCCAGAAAAATAAAGTCAGCCACTGTTTCCCCATCTATTTGCCATGAAGTGATGGGACCAGATGCCATGATCTTAGTTTTCTGAATGTTGAGATTTAAGCCAACTTTTTCACTCTCCTTTTTCACTTTCATCAAGAGACTCTTTAGTTCCTCTTCACTTTCTGCCATAAGGGTGGTGTCATCTGCGTATCTGAGGTTATTGATGTTTCTCCTGGTAATCTTGATTGCAGTTTGTGCTTAAGCCCAGTGTTTCTCATGATATACTCTGCATATAAGTTAAATAAGCAGGGTGATAATCTACAGCCTTGACGCACTCCTTTTCCTATTTGGAACAAGTCTGTTGTTCCATGTCCTGTTCTAACTGTTGCTTCCTGACCTGAATATAGGTTTCTCAAGAGGCAGGCCTGTCAAGTGCTCTGGTATCCCCATCTCTTTCAGAATTTTCCACAGTTTATTGTAATCCACACAGTCAAAGGCTTGGCATAGTGTGATCCACACAGTCAAAGGTTTTGGCATAGTCAATAAAAGCAGAAATAGATATTTTTCTGGGACTCTTGCTTTTTATGATCCAGCGGATGTTGGCAATTTGATCTCTGGTTCCTCTGCCTTTTCTAAAACCATCTTGACCATCTGGAAGTTCATGGTTCACGTATTGATGAAGCCTGGCTTGGAGAATTTTGAGCATTACTTTACTAGCGTGTGAGATGAGTGCAATTGTGTGGTAGTTTGAGCATTTTTGGCATTGCCTTTCTCTGGGATTGGAATGAAAACTGACCTTTTCCAGTCCTATGGCTACTGCTGAGTTTTCCAAATTTGCTGGCATCTTGAGTGTAACACTTTCACAGCATCATCTTTCAGCATTTGAAACAGCTCAACTGGAATTCCATCACCTCCGCTGGTTTTGTTCACAGTGATGCTTCCTAAGGCCCACTTGACTTCACATTCCAGGATGTCGGCTCTAGGTGAGTGATCACACCATCATGATTATCTGAGTCGTGAAGACTTTTTTATACAGTTTTTCTGTGTATTCTTGCCACCTCTTCTTAATATATTCTGCTTCTGTTAGGTCCCTACCATTTCTGTCCTTTATTGAGCCCATCTTTGCATGAAATGTTCCCTTGGTATCTCTAATTAGTTACAGTGCAAAGGTAAAGTTTAGCAGGGGCTTAGATGAAATTTGGTTGGTAAACTTGCCAGTGGAAGGATAAAGTCTCCTGAATGTTTTTGTGTGTGTGTGTTTAATTTATCAATTAAGAAGTAAAACTGTCAGCTGAGAGTGAGGAAGAGGAGTATAGTAGGCAGATTTCTAAGATTTGTAAGATGACTCCCTTATTCTCATTATTATACTCTCTCCTTGGAGTGTGGGTGGAACCTGTGATATGAAGAAACACCACTCCTGTGATTTTATTACTCACTCATGTCTGACTCTTTGTGACCCCGTGAACTATCGCCTGCCAGGCTCCTCTGTCTATGGAATTCTCCAGGTAAAAATACTGGAGTGGCTAGCCATTCCCTTCTCCAGTGAATATTCCCAACCCAGAGATCAATCCCAAGTTCCTCAACTGCAGGCAGATTCTTTACTGTCTGAGCCACCAGGGATTATATCATATGGCAAGTGAAAGAGTATACTGAATGGACCTGACCTAATTAGTTTATCCCCTTGAACAGAATTTTTTCCTTTCTTGCCTCAGAAGAAATCAGAGAGGTGTACTCTGACTGGCTTCAAAGAAAGCAAATATCTGTTTTGTGAACTGTTTAAGGGGGCCACAAGGCAAGGAAATGTGAGTGGCTTCTAGGAACTGAGAGTGGTTCCTGGCTGACAGTCAGCAGTAAATTAGAACCACCATCCTACAGCTTCAAGAAAATGAATCCAGCCAACAACCAGCAAGCATGGAAGATTTCCTCAGCCTCTGGTGAGTACCGCAGTCCTGGCCAAAGCCCCGCTGTCAGCCTGCTGAAATCCTGAACAGAGAATCCAGCTCCACCACACTTGGACTTTTGGTTACAAAGTGAAGTAAGTGATATATTAATCGCTCAGTCATGTCTGACTCTTTGTGACCCCATCGACTGTAGCCCATCAAGCTCCTCTGTCCATGGCATTCTCCAGGCAAGAATACTGGAGTGGGTAGCCATTCCCTTCTCAGGGGATTTTCCTGACCCAGGGATAGAACTAGGGTCTCCTGCACTGCAGGCATATTCTTTACCTGTTCTCATTATAAAACAATGAGATAATAAACTTCTGTTGTACTTTTTACACAGTCTTAGCAAACTATATTTGACACTGTGAGCAAACACAGTATCAGAGATTTGAGTATAAAAGAAAAGGCATCTCAGAGAATGAAGAGTGAATTGACTTCAGAACACAGAAGGATTACTGGGCAGTGTGGAGGACCCATCTGAGGTTTGCAGTTGTACATTTAAAATGAGAACTGTCAGAATGTGAAACTTAAATAAAGGTAAAGAACAGGTTAAAGGAGTATTCAAATTTAATTCTTATTGTGGATTGACCAGTTAAACACACATGAGGAGAAGAGATAAAGTTACATGCAAAAGAATGACTATTACATTAGACCAAGTGATGCAAACAGGGAAAACAGAGAATTGAGGACAAGAAGAGGTGAAAACTCAAATTCAGCGGGCTGAACATCCCAGTGGGGTTTCTGATTTGTAAGAAGGAGACACTCATGGAAAAGCTGGAAAGAAGAGGTATGTAATATTACTCAACTCTGAGACTTTATTTTGATTAGATCCTTTGTCCACCCTTGAATCGGTCATCGGTGCCCTCAGTGCTAATAAAAGTGTACACTTTATTGTTCAGCCATAAGTCATGTTCTACTCTCTTGAGACCCCATAGATTGCAGCATGCCAGACTCCTCAGCCTTCACTGTCTCCTGGAGTTTGCTCAAATTCATGTCCATTGAGTTGGTGATGCTATCTAACCATCTCACCGTCTGCCTCCCTCTTCCCCTCCTGCCCAGTCTTTCCCAACATCAGGATCTTTTCCAATGAGTCAGCTGTTTGCATCAGGTGGCCAGAGTATTGGCTCAGCTTCAGCATTAGTCCTATTAAATAGCAAAGACATTGCTTTGCCAACAAAGATCCATCTAGTCAAAGCTATGGTTTTTCCAGTAGTCATGTATGGATGTGAGAATCGGACCATAAAGAAAGCTGAGAGCCAAAGAATTGATGCTTTCAAACTGTGGTACTGGAGAAGACTCTTGAGAGTCCCTTGGACTGCAAGGAGATCAAACCATTCAATCTTAAAAGAAATCAACCCTGAATATTCATTGGAAGGACTCATGCTGAAGATCCAATAATTTGGTCACCTGATGTGAAGAGATGACTCACTGGAAAAGACCCTGGTATTGGGAAAGATTGAAGGCAAAAGGAGAAGAGGGCAGCAGAGGAGGAGATGGTTAGATAGCATCACCAACTCAATGGTCATGAGTTTGAGCAAACTCCTGGAGATAATGAAGAACATGGAAGCCTGGCATGCTGCAGTCCATGGGGTTGCAAAGAATCAAACACAACTTAGAAACTGAACAACCACAAGGAAAAGAAAGTATTAGTGGGCATCTGAGCAATGCTACTGTTTCTCTGTGTTATGTTTTATGAAAGAAAGAACTGAGACTTGTTGGGAATTTCCTGGCTGTTCAGTGGTTAAAACTTCACCTTCCTACACAGGAGGTGGTATTGGAAAAGACTCTTGAGAGTCCCTTGGGCTGCAAGGAGATCCAACCCGTCCATTCTGAAGGAGATCAACCCTGGGATTTCTTTGGAAGGAATGATGCTAAAGCTGAAACTCCAGTACTTTGGCCACCTCATGAGAAGAGTTGACTCACTGGAAAAGACTCTGATGCTGGGAGGGATTGGGGGCAAGAGGAGAAGGGGATGACAGAGGATGAGATGGCTGGATGGCATCTCTGACTCGATGGGCGTGAGTCTGAGTGAACTCCAGGTGTTGGTGATGGACAGGGAGGACTGGCATGCTGCGATTCATGAGGTCAGAAGGAGTCGGACACGACTGAGCGACTGAACTGAACTGACACAGGAGGTGTGGGCTTGATCCCTGGTCAGGCAGCTACAATCCCACATGCGTCATGGCCAAGAAACCAAAACATAAAACAGAAGCAATACTGCAACAAATTCAATAAAGAAAATAAAAATGGTCCACATTAAAAAAAAAAATCCAAAAAAAAAAAAAAAAAGAACTGAGGCTTGTGTAAGAAAGTGTAATATATTCACACATTCTGGTGTGTTTTGGCATGACTTTAGGACCTGGGATACAGCTAAGGTTTGTTAACTCTTTGTGTCAGGCAGACAAAATTTTGTTTTCAGAAATTTACTTCTCCCTAGTGACCCCACAAGTGGCAGAATGTAATCTTATTGTACTTCTACCTTAAAGTTTTTTTTATATCTATTGAACCATGGGTTCTGGACTGAGAGGAACTAATATTATGTTTTGTTTGATAAGCCTAAACACTAGAAAGACTCTCTCCTTAAGCTGGCCTAAGGCAGCCCAGAACTATGGAGAAAAACTTCAAAGTCATATCACAGAATTTCAGTGGATATCATCTTTCCTAAACTAAAGCAAAAGGGTAGAGGTAAATAATTCTTGTTAATATTATTTCTCTAGTGTTCTGATCGGTGTTACTAGAGGTTTTTAAACCTTTGATTTTTACTAGTATCAGTGTTTTACTCGTATCTTCAAAAAAACACCTTTTAAGTTTTGATGATCAGCTCCATTGGTTTTTGTTGATTTGGATGTTTTTCATTTTATGAATTTCTGATCTAAGTTTTTATGATTTCATCTCTTCAACTTTGGGCTTACTATGCTCTTTGGATTTATTGTGCTGAATATTCTGTTGAGTTTATAAAGCAGATGGTCAATACTGATGAAAGTTCCATGTATGCTTAAAATGAGTGTACAGTCTTTCTTTGTTACTGACAGCATAAAAAAAAGCAATTTTGGTTCTACATGTATGTATATATATATATACATATTCATAAACACATATATGTATAACTATATAATTGTGACTTGAAAATTAATCACATTTCCATTATTTTAGTGGGTCTGTTCAAATTTTTGATGTGTACATTGAAGACTAAGAATTATTTATTCTCTCTTTTCCCAATAAGATATAATCCTTAACTATTTTATCTCCAATATTCCTCCATTTCATTTTCTGTTTTTGTCTAGCATTTCAGTTTCAACTTGTTTCCTGAACACACACAAACCCCCAAACTTTTGTTTTGCAGTCAATGACAAAAGCTTCTGTTTTCTTCTGGAGACTTTTATTCTCTGAAAATTGGGAATCTTCTGTGTTGTTGTTTTTTCCTTCATTCATCCTTCTATAAAGTCAAAGTCCCTCTCAATTTCATATCTTCGTATCTCTTGAATACATTTCTTTTTTCCATCTGCACTTCTCCCCTTCACACATGTCAAGAGGCTAGGGTCATCTCTAGCTTGAAATGAGATTCCTAACTAGTCTTCTTGCCCCCAGTTGTGCCCACTTCCGATCCATTCTACCCACACAGCAGCCAGAATGGTACTTCATAACAAAACATGACTTCTTGTTTAAAATCCTTTCAAGATTCTTATTGTTCTTAGAAAAATATAAACTTCGTAATGTAGCTTAACACGATGTTATTGCCTTAGTCATTTTGTGTTTCAATCCATCTCTTCTCTTGTTCACTCTGTTTCCAGTCGTTCTGGGCATCTCTCAATTTCCTGCACACAGCAGGATCTTTCATCTCTACCCTGCTACATGAGTATTTCCTTCTAACTAGTGCACACTTGTCTGTTTTGCTTGGCTAATCTTTATTCATCCTTCAGACCTGAGCTTAGAAGCTATTTCCTTTAGGAAGACTATGCTGAAGTAACGCCTCATCTAGATGTCATGTTCCCTGAGCTTGTTCAGTATTATACTACTTCTTAGAAACCTAGGGCTGACTTCACTATAATTGCTTTTTAAGATTTGCTGCCTTTCCTGGACTAAAACCTGTGATGACAGGAATCAAATATGTAGTGCTTGACATACAAAACAACTTAATAAATATTTGGGTAATTAATATTGAATGGGTTGTGGAAAATATAAATGATTAAATAGAGGTGTTATTCTGGCACTGAGCTTATGTTGGAAAAACTTCTGTTGAGAAATGCACTAAGAATTACTCTAAAGGGGAATTTGATAAAGGCTGAGTTTATCTTATATCCTCTAAAGGGGAAAAAATGGAAACTTCACGAGCCAGCAAGGTGGCCAGGTAACCCTGCAACCTTGCTTATAACACCAAATAGAGAGCACATCATACTGTCTGTAGTGATACAACTGGAAGAGAAGATTGGAAGCCAGAGCAAGAGATATGAAAAAATTGTAGGCGACTCTTCTCTCTAGAATTCAGGGAATGTATGATCTTGAGATAAATCACTTAATCTCTTGATGTCTCATTTTAACTATTGAGTATATAATGAATGATTATTCTTAACTACTGCATGGTGTATTGTGAGACTTAATTTGCTAATGTTTATAGAGTGCTTCAGATTGTCTGATTAAAAGTATGAAGTATCATCGTTATTATGCTATAAAAGAGTATGTGAAATTTTATTTTAATTTCATAAATATGAAATTATACCTTTCTACTTTCACTGAAAATGTTCTGAAATTCATACACATGAAATGGTACATGCTTGAATCTAGGTCTGCAGGCACTCATGTTAGCTGTTCTTATTCCTGTCTATCGACGTTGCCTGCGTCTCTATTGTCCAAAAGTTTACATGATTTTGACTACAGTAGACCCTACAAAAAAGGCACAGTTTCTTTTTGTTAAATCACTGCTCATATAAATTGAGATCCATGTATTAGGATCACTTTTTCCTTCTCTTCAACTTTTGATTCATTTGGTGGATAATTCATTTCTGGGCTTCCCTGGTGGCTCAGACAGTATGGAATTCAGGAGACCCGGTTTGATCGCTGGGTCTGGAAGATCCCCTGGAGAAGGAAATGGCAAACCACTCCAGTATTCTTGTCTGGAAAAATCCCATGGAAGGAGGACCCTGGCAGGCTACAGTCCATGGACATGACTGAGTGACTTCACTTTCCTCATTTTTAAATGTAAGGCTCTTTATGGGTCCTTTGCAGTGATGTGGATGGACTCAGAGTCAGTCATACAGAGTGAAGTAAGTCAGAGAAAGAAAAATAAATATTGTATATTAACAGAAGATCCCTTGGAGTAGGAAATGGCAATCTGTTCCAGTATTCTTGCCTGGAAAATTCCATGGACAGAGGAGTCTGGCAGGCCACAGTCTATGGGGTTGCAAAGAGTTGGACATGACTAGGTCATTGAGCACAGCACAGCATGGAAACTAGAAAAATGGTACAGATGAACCTATTTGCTGGGAAAGAATAGAGACTCAGACATAGAGAATGGACATGGGGAGAAGGGTGAATTGAGAGAGTAGCACTGACATATATACACTACCATGTGTGTGAAACAGACAGCTAGTGGGAAGCTAATGTATAGCAGAAGGAGCTCAGCTGGGTGCTCTGTGATGACCTAGAGGGGTGGGATGGGGGTAGGGTGGGAGGGAGGTCTCAGAGGAAGGGGATGTAGGTATACATATAGCTGATTCACACTGTTGTACAGCAGAAACTAACACATTGTAAAGCAATTCAGTTCAGTTCAGTCACTCAGTCATGTCTGACTCTGCGACCCAATGAATCGCAGCACGCCAGGCCTCCCTGTCCATCACCAACTCCCGGAGTTCACTCAGACTCACGTCTGTCGAGTCAGTGATGCCATCCAGCCATCTCATCCTCTGTTGTCCCCTTACTCCTCCTGCCCCCAATCCCTCCCAGCATCAGAGTCTTTTCCAATGAGTCAACTCTGCATGAGGTGGCCAAAGTACTGGAGTTTCAGCTTTAGCATCATTCCTTCCAAAGACAATTACATTCCAATAAATAATAAGATAATAAATGTGATCCTTTTCATCTGTGGCAGTTTTCTTCCCACATTCTTAAATATCCTCTCAGTTTTGTATCCAGTCAGTGAGAGTATACAAGCTCAATTATTTTTCCCGGAAGTGCACTCCTGGAGCATCATGCTCTGTTTCCCTCTGCCTGGGTTGCTCTCCATGCTTGCTATGGACCATGGACATTTGGTGTCACACTCCTGTGGCACTTTCCTAATTCTCTGCATACATTGTCCTCATGTTTCTTTGTTTACTATCAGTTCTTCTATAGATTCTTCCATAGAAATGTGTATAGGAGGTGAAATTTTGGTAATATTGCCTGTCTTAAAATGTCACTATTTTATCTAAACACTCAACAGATAGTTTGAATATAGGGTTCTAATAGAAAGTAATATTCATGCAGAATGTTATAGAATATCTCCCTTATTTTTCCAGGTTCAATGTTGCCATTTTTATTTTTCATCTTTCATAATTTTTTTCCCTGAAAAATTTAGGATCTTCTTTCTACCTTCAGTGTTATAAAACTGTATGATGATGCATATGGGTGAGGTTTTTTTTTTTTTCATTTATTGTGTTTGGCACTTAATCTGGCAAGTTAGATCCTTTGGTTCTGTGAATCTCTTTCATGTCTGGCTTAATATAAGACAGCTGGATCCTCATAGCTGCTTCTGTATTCAATTTGTCATGATATTACATATTGTGTAACCTCTGAAAAACTCCTCCATATACTCATGAGACTATGAAAGTGAATAAGGAAAGTAAAGTCTTACTATTATTATGAAAATAATTTTGACCTTGCAGATCTCCTAAAGAGGCTATGGGTGAATCCCCTGGGCCTCCAGATCACATAGTTTAAGGACTGTTTGTGTGTACCCAGACACACAAACACATACACACACACACACTCTCTCTCCAAAAACTTACCTTGCATTTTTTGTCTTATTTCTTTTTTTTTTTTTTTNTAAAACTGTATGATGATGCATATGGGTGAGGTTTTTTTTTTTTTCATTTATTGTGTTTGGCACTTAATCTGGCAAGTTAGATCCTTTGGTTCTGTGAATCTCTTTCATGTCTGGCTTAATATAAGACAGCTGGATCCTCATAGCTGCTTCTGTATTCAATTTGTCATGATATTACATATTGTGTAACCTCTGAAAAACTCCTCCATATACTCATGAGACTATGAAAGTGAATAAGGAAAGTAAAGTCTTACTATTATTATGAAAATAATTTTGACCTTGCAGATCTCCTAAAGAGGCTATGGGTGAATCCCCTGGGCCTCCAGATCACATAGTTTAAGGACTGTTTGTGTGTACCCAGACACACAAACACATACACACACACACACTCTCTCTCCAAAAACTTACCTTGCATTTTTTGTCTTATTTCTTTTTTTTTTTTTTTTACAGGTTTTCTTTTTTTGGTTCTTGCTTGTTTTGTTGGAGTCTCCCTATTTTACGTTAGAGATTTTCTTCAAGCATCTGATAACAGTTGACTGACAATCCACATTTAAGAATGAAATCCTGATTAGATACTGTTTTGGGGGAAATAATCTTCAATTAGTGAGTTCCTCCAAGGGCAGAGGATATCAACCTTATTAAATGCAATGACTTTTTTTTTTAAATCACATACTTTAGAAATCTGCTTTTACTACCCTGAAATGAAAATAGCAGAATGTAACCTATCAACACATGTGATTTTACCAATAACACTGCCATGCCATAACTATAATGTAAAAAGAAACAGCAGAAAGTCACTCTAATAAAATATGTATTTCAGTCTGTAAACCATCAGGCATAGGTACTCTACATGTCGCTGTGCACATAATGAGGTAGTCAGCTGTTTGCACATACTTGTAGAACCTCTAAAGGTGACAGCTATAAATACAGACTGATACAGCTGTCTTGATGTACATTACTGACATCTTAAGTACCATAAACAGCACTGTTCTTCGCATTGTGATTTTAGGAAATGGTGAAGAACTCTTGGTTAAACTCCAAACCAAACAATGTGCTGGCTTGCTTCAATTTACAATGGCATCCCTGAAAACTTCAGTCTACATTAAGGCCATGCCAAAATACCTATCTCTATAGGTAAAATATAAAGACAAAAGAAGCTATCACTTATGTGCAAAATGCAGTTGACTATAGATTCACATGGTTTAAAACTTTTTTTTTTTTGCCTATGTGTTGTCTACTGTGTGATCAGAAAATCTTCAGAGATGTGGGATAATTCTTTACTGTGAGGGAGTTTCATATGTGAGATATCTGGAATCTGAGTCTCCTACTCATTAAATGCCAGTAATATTCTCTCAATTCTTGCAGCAACCTACACATATCTAACCTAGCACTCCTTTAAGAAATCCTGCTCCAGGGTGATCAGAACAAGAGTTCAAAGGCTTTGGAGAATGGGAGGTGAGGTTGGGCTGACTGTCTAAGTGGAGGATAGTGCTTGAGAAGGCTAATGACAGAGAAGTAGTCAAGATTTATCAAAATGCCCAAATGCTTCTAATAAAAACTCTCAGCCATTTCTCTGATTACAAATTGTTAGGGCTCTTGCTTTTTGTTACTTTTGTGGAAAACAGTGCTTTCCAGTGATCTACAGGGAACACTGGTTTCCTTCCCCTCACTTTCCCTCCTGTAAGCACAAAAGTCTTAGCTTCCTTTGGTCTTCTTAGCACTTAGCTCTCTTCCACTTACTTTCGTTTCCCAAAACTTTGTTGACTTCTCTCATCTGCTGTTGTCTTTCCCCTGGGTCTCCTCCTTGAAGTTTTAAAGATTTTTATTTATTTACACTTTTGGGAGGTAATTTAACGAAACAGCATTTAATCAACGATATTGATTTGGAAGTCCCTGTATTAATTTGTAATTAGAAAAATCAATATCATTAAGGTATGGCATAGACTAAAGATTTATGAAAAGGAAACCCAAGAGATTTTTAAACTATTTCTTGGCATTCTCTAAACTTTAGCATCACAAATCTGTATGTATGGGCCACAGTCTTTATTCTACTAGGAGTGCCTTTCTAATAGGGACAAGAAAATTTTGTACTGATACTAAGAAATTTTCCTTTTATTCCTTGTTTTTGTTACTTGTTTTTGTCCCAGAAAATGTTTAACAAAATATATTCAAATATAATTGATATACAATATTATATTCATTTCAGGTATCATAGATAGTAATTTGACATTTACATAATTTGCAGAATGATCACCATGATAAGTCTAGTAACCATTCGGGTTCAA
This sequence comes from Neotragus moschatus, assembly GCA_006410615.1. NCBI lineage: Eukaryota > Metazoa > Chordata > Mammalia > Artiodactyla > Bovidae > Neotragus > Neotragus moschatus. Next base: position 262,373 of record SJYA01000898.1, on the reverse strand, counting down.
ACAGTTATTGTTAACCTTATCCCTTATGTTGTATGTTACTTGACCATGGCGCCTTAGATGTGCAGATGACACCACCCTTGTGGCAGAAAGTGAAGAAGAATTAAGCCTCCTGATGAAAGTGAAAAGGAGAGTGAAAAAGTTGACTTAAAGCTCAGTATTCAGAAAACTAAGATCATGGCATCTGGTCCCATCACTTCATGGGAAATAGATAGAGAAACAGTGGAAACAGTGTCAAATTTTATTTTGGGGGGCTCCAACATCACTGTAGATGGTGACTGCAGCCTTGAAATTAAAAGACACTTACTCCTTGGAAGAAAAGTTATGACCAACCTAGATAGCATATTGAAAAGCAGTGACATTACTTTTCCAACAAAGGTCCGTCTAGTCAAGGCTATGGTTTTTCCTGTGGTCATGTATGGATGTGGGAGTTGGACTGTGAAGAAAGCTGAGCCCTGAAGAATTGATGCTTTTGAACTGTGGTGTTGGAGAAGACTCTGGAGAGTTCCTTGGACTGCAAGGAAGTCCAACCTGTTCATCCTAAAGGAGATCAGCCCTGGGTGTTCTTTGGAAGGAATAATGCTAAAGTTGAAACTCTAGTTCTTTGGCCACCTCATGCAAAGAGTTGACTCATTGGAAAAGACTCTGATGCTGAGAGGGACTAGGGGCAGGAGGAGAAGGGGACGACAGAGGATGAGATGGCTGGATGGCATCACTGATTCTATGGACGTGAATCTGAGTGAACTCTGGGAGTTGGTGATGGACAGGGAGGCCTGGTGTGCTGTGATTCATGGAGTTGCAAGGATTTGGACACGACTGAGCAACTGAACTGAACTGAACTGAACTTGAATAAAAGTGGTGAGAGTGGGCACCCTTCCTGATCTTAAAGGAAAAGCTTTCATCTCTTCACCATTGAGTATGATGTTCTTGTGTGCTTGCCATATATATGGGTTTCCCTGGTAGCTCACCTGGTAGAGAATCTGTTTTTAGCAGAAGACCTTGGTTCAATCCCTGGATTGGGAACATCCCCTGGTAAAATGACAGGCTCCCAGTCCAGTATTCTTGGGTTTCTCTGGTTGCTCAGATGGTAAAGAATCTACCTGCAATGCAGGAGACTTGGATTCGATCCCTGCGTTGGGAAGATCCCCTGGAGAAGGGAATGGCTTACCCATTCCAGTATTCTTGCCTGGAGAATTCTATGTCACAGAGTTGGGTACAACTGAGAAACTTTCACTTTTGCGTGTGTGTGTGTGTGTGTATGTGTGTATGTGTATATATATATATATTGTGTTTATTATGTTGAGGTATGTTCCCTCTATACCCACTTTGTTGAGAATTATTTTAATAAATGGATGTTGAATTTGGTCAAAAGATTTTCTACATCTATTGAACTGTATTCCCTGGTGGCTCAGATGGTAAAGCATCTGTCTACAATATGGGAGATGTGGGTTTGATCCCTGGGTTGGGAAGATCCTCTGGAGAAGGAAATGGCAACCCACTCCCATATTCTTGCCTGGAAAATCCCATGGATGGAAGAAACCTGGTAGGCTACAGTCCATGGTGTCTCAAAGTTGGACATGACTGAGTGACTTCACCTTTATTGAACTGATCATCTGATTTTTATCCTTTAGTTTGTTAATCCAATTAATACATTGATTGATTCACCATTCTTGGATGCTCCAGATAATTCCTATTTGATCAATGTGTATGATCCTTTTAATGTATTTTTGAATTTTATTTGCTAATATTTTGTTGAGGATTTTTGCATCTATAGTCATCAATTATATTGGCCTATACTTTTCTGTTTTTTTTGTGGTTTCTTATTCTGGTTTTGATATCAGGGTGCTATTGGCCTTGTTGAGTGAATTTTGGAAAGTTCCTGTGCCTTCAGTTTTTGAAACAGTTTGAGAAGAATAGGTGTTAGTTCTTCATTAAATCTTTTGTAGAATTTACCTGTGAATCTGTTTGGTTTTGGATTTCATTGGAATTTTTAAAAATTATTAATTCAATTTTATTACTGGTAATTGATCTGTTCATATTTTCTATTCCTTCCTGATTCAGTGTTGGGAAATTGTACATTTATAACAATTTTTTTCATTTGCCAGGTTGTTAATTTTATTGGTATATAGTTGTTCATACCAATCTCTTACAATCCTTTGTACTTCTGTGATGTTGGTTGTAAGTTTTTTCTTTATTTCTGATTTTCTTTATTTGGGCACTTTCTCTCTCTTTTTTAAACTGGCTAAAGTTTTATCCATTTTGTTTATCTTTTCAAAGAGCCAACTCTTAGTTTTATTAATGTCTTTATTGTTTTTTAGTCTCTGTTTCATTTGTTTCCACTCTGATCTTTATTATATCTTTCCTTTTATTAACCCTGGATTTTGTTTGTTCTTTTTTTTTAAGGGTTTTTAGATATAAGTTGGACTTTTTTACTTGAGATATTTTGGGTTTGTTTGTTCTCTCTTTTCTCCTTCTGGGATCCCCTTAATTCAAATGTTAGTATGCTTGGTGTTGTCCCAAAAGTTTTTCAAAACTGTCCTTACTATTTAAAATTCTCTTTTCTGTTTAGCTTGGGTGATTTACACTACTCTGTATTCCAGGGCATTTATTTATCCCTTTGTATCATTTAATTTACTGTTTATTCATTCCACTGCATTTTTTAATTTTAGATATTATATTCTTCAGCTCTGTTTGGTCCTTCACATTTTCTCTTTGTTAAAATTTTCACCATATTCATCCATTCTTTTCTCAGTTTGGTCATCTTTCTGATTGTGACCTTGAATCTTTTTTCAGGCTTGCTTATCTCCACTTCAGTTAGTTCTTTTACTGAATTTATGTCTTGCTCCTTTGTCAGGTCTAACCCAGACTTCTTTCAAACTACTGCCCCGCACAGGGACTTGAAGCATATGAGATTTTGCATGTGCCCTTTAAGAACGAAGTCTCAGTTTCTTATAGCCCTCCAGCTCTCCTGAACATAAGTCCCACTGGTTTGCAAATTCAGATGTTCTGGGAGTTTGTCTTCCTGGTGCAGGCTCCCTGGGCTGAGGAACCTACGTGGGACTTGGATGATTAAACATTTCTCTCATTTGTGGTCCAACGAGTGTGTGGGTCCTGACTGTATTATGTTTTCACATCTCCTACCCATTTCGTTATGACTTTAGTTGTGGAAAATCTTTTCTGCTAGTCTTAATGTCATTCTCACAGATAGTTGCTCTGTAGATAGTTGCAATTTTGGTATCTATAGGAGGTGGTGAGTTCAGGGTCTTTCTATTCCACCATCTTGGCCACTTCCTAAAGACTGGTTTTGAACTTAGTTCCTATATATTTCCTGAATCAAGATATTTTGGGGAATTCTCTGGTGGTCCAGTGATTAGGACTCAGCTTTTTCACTACTGGGGCTTCCCGAGTGGCTCAGAGGGTAAAGCATCTGCCTGCAATGCAGGAGACCAGGGCCCAGATTTGATCCCTGTTCAGGGAAATGAGATTCCACAAGTCATGCAGTGCAAAAAAAAGAAAAAAAAAAAAACCACACACATATTAAATCAATGTATTTTGAAATGGAGTGTTTCTCTGATACTTTTATAAACTTCTTTTTCATACATTTTGCAAACTGCAGGGAATTCTACCTTCAGAATAGGAGATAATTTAAATATATCAATAAAAATAATAAATAGNACAAGTCATGCAGTGCAAAAAAAAGAAAAAAAAAAAAACCACACACATATTAAATCAATGTATTTTGAAATGGAGTGTTTCTCTGATACTTTTATAAACTTCTTTTTCATACATTTTGCAAACTGCAGGGAATTCTACCTTCAGAATAGGAGATAATTTAAATATATCAATAAAAATAATAAATAGGTAAAGTTCTGAAGTAGTATGCAACATTAAAAGTCATGTAAATAGAATTATTTAAAATAAAAATAAAATTCTTATTTTAAAATTTTATTTAGTTTTTTAAAATATGATTATTGTGCTGTGCTAAGATGTTTCAGTCATTTCTAGCTTTCTGCTACTCAGTGGACCATAGCCTGCCAGGCTCCTCCATCCATGGAATTCTACAAGCAAGAATATTGGAGTGGGTTGCCATTTCCTTCTCCAAGGGATCTTCCTGACCCAGGAATCAAACCCCCATCTCTTATATCTCCTGAACTGGCAGGCAGGCTTGTTTTGTTTTGTTTTATTTTACCACTAGCACCACCTGGGAAGCCCAATATGATTACTAATTGTACATAAATGAGGATATAATTAATACAATTGATAACTGGAAATATTCTCTTCTGAATGCCTTGTTTCCTGTTATCTCCCTTAGACTTTCTAATCATCTTCACATGTTAGGGCTGAAGCAACAATTAGTCTGACCTCATCAGCATCGCCTCCTTCTTCAGGCCCAGTCTTTGGTTCACTCCATCTCTGACAACTGTTCCCTACTTCCAGCCCTCTGGACATTTTTGTAAATCAGTGGGAAGGTAAGTATCTTTTAATACTCTACATGGCTCATAAAAAATAAAGAAATATGGTATTTTTACACATACAGTATGCCACACCACCACCCAAAAAATCCAGTCAGATTTAAGAGAAAATAAAGTGGAGACAAAAGCCTGCTGACCTTGAAACTAGTAGAATCATGGGGCAGTACAAATGTTCTTCCAGTTACTGGAAGATTTTTGGCAAAACAGATCTTATGTCTTTACTTCTCTACTTGATCTAGAAGGAAATACAGTATAAAATTATACACAAACTTTATACTCATAAATCTTTATCCAAAATCAAGAAAATGTGTTTGCTTTATGGGGTACTTCACTAGAGCAATAATGTACCTTGCTGTTTTATAGTATATTATTTATCTGTGTAATCCCAATACAGCCTAGAGTAACATTTCAAATATTAGTTCAAAAAGTTATTTGGCTTGTATTATGTCAAAAATGAAGAATGTAATGCTTTTTAATCAAATTGACTATCATTATAAACAAAAGAAAATGGAAGTGCTTGAACTGAATGAATGTTTTTGAATTAAGTGACTTTAACTTTTTTGTAGGTATAAATCCATATTTCTGTAATATTCTTTTTAACTTTCTACTTGAATCATGTGATTAAAATCATGTAACTACACCTTTCTATCTTGTACCCTACTTAAGAATGTAGGAATGTTTTATTTCTAGAAAAAGAAATGGTTAAGTTTTAAGCAATGTCTGATCAGTTTTTCTTACATTTACCCTCAATCTAAGTATCTCCCCTGGTTACACTGTGAAAATCATCGCCGAGTATCAGAATATTTTGTCAATGGCTATTTTATCCATAGGAAGTTTCTCCAAGAAAACCAACAGAAGAAATAGCATATAGTGAAGTGATTACACAGGTGAGGAAAGAGCTGAGAAGTCCAGTGGGAAATGGTAAGACCATATTCAGATTAGGAACAGAAGGAATCTACTAGTAGGTCAGAGGGAGGATGTGTTGTCACAGCTTAGGGAACACTTTCACCTACAAATGCTCCATCAGTGGGAATATCTAGTAAGAGGAGAAGTTGCTAAGGAAGTGTAGCTGCTGCCAGAAATAACACTGTAGGCAGAGAGAAATGAGAAAATCTTTGCCTTTCCTTTCCTTCCAGTTACCAATATCCTGCCAAGGACACCCATTGGCTGAACTAGAACCCAGTTAATGTGGACTCCCAGGAAATAACATTGATCTTGGTATCTCGTCACATCACTTCAAGGCAAGTAGGTGGGGAAACAATGCAAACAGTGACAGACTTTATCTTCTTGGGCTCCAAAATCACTGCTGATGGTTACTGCAGCCATGGAATTAAAAGATACTTGCTCCTTAGAAGAAAAGCTATGACCAACCTAGACAGCATATTAAAAAGCAGAGATATCATTTTACTGATGAAGGTCCATCTAGTCAAAGCTATGGTTTTCCAGTAGTCATGTATGGATGTGACAGTTGAACCATAAAGAAAGCTGACTGCTGAAGAATTGATGCTTTTGAACTGTGGAGTTGGAGATGACTCTTGCGAGTCCCTTGGACAGCAAGGAGATCCAACCTAAAGGAAATCCTAAGGAAATCAGTCCTGAATATTTATTGGAAGGGCTGATGCTGGAGCTGAAGCTCCAATACTTTGGCCACCTGATGTGAAAAGCCAACTCATTGGAAAAGACCTTGATGCTGGGAAAGACTGAAGGCAGGAGGAGAAAGGGACAACAGAGAATGAGATGGTTGGATGGCACCACTGACTCAATGGACGTGAGTTTGAGCAGACTCTGGGAGTTAGTGAAGGGCAGGGAAGCCTGGCATGCTGCAGTCCATCGGATCACAAAGAGTTGGACACAGCTGAGCAACTGAACAACAACAACAAGCCTTTTTGTGAGAGGGTGAGAAATGGATCCTATTGGGAAAAATCTCAGGTCCAGCACTAGACAACCATTACTCTTGGTGCTCAGCATCTATTTTCACCTCTATGCATGCATGCATGCTAAGTCCCTTCAGTTGTGTCCAACTCTTTTTGACCGCATGAACTGTAGCCAACAGGCTTCTCTGTCCATGAGATTTCCTAGGCAAGAATACTGGAGTGGATTGCCATTCCCTCCTCCAGGGTAACTTCCTGACCCAGGGATCGAACCCACATCCCTTATGTCTCCTTCATTGGCAGGTGAGTTCTTTATCAGTCATGCTGAATTTAAATCTCAGAAAAGTTTATAATTTGGCATAAATTTAAAAATGAAGCAACTTTATGCCATAAATGGAAATATACTGCCAATCTCTCCTCAACAAAAGACCTCACCACATTTGCCCTTTGACATTCTGATCTTTTTTTTTTAATATACACCCACTGTTCAATTCAATCCCAGTGCTTCCTCTAATTGTGGCAAGTGGGTGCCACTTTCCAGCTGCAGGGCAAGGACATCTCACTGCTATGACTTTTCTTATTGTGGAGCATGGGCTCTAGGTGTGTGTGTGTTAGTAGCTGCATATAGGCTCAGTAGTTGTGGTTCCCGAGTTCTAGAGCATAAGCTCAACAGTTGTGGTGCATGGGCCCAGCTGCTCAGCCGATGTGGAATCCTCCTGGATCAGGGATCAAACCTGTGTCTTCTATATTGACAGATTCTTCACCACTGAGCTACCAGGGAAGCCCCTCTCATCTTATTCTTGATGAAGAGCTCAAGTCACTAAGTGTCTCGTAATTAATCCTTAAAAAAGCCCACTAGAGGCCAGACGCTGCTTCAAAAAGAGAGGGCATTTATAATCAAAGGAAATTATAATTTTACTCCAGTATCTTAGCATTATGATTTTTCTTCTGGGGCCTTCCAGATACTCCCTATAAGTTTTTATTTATTGCCAGCAATTTGAGCATCATTAGTATCTGCTAGATCATAAAACTGGAATGGTAAGGCAGCTTGACCCTGTTGGAGAGCCTTTTTCTACTCTGGACTCAATTTGAAAGCAGAAATTATATGGCTTATTCCGTAAATTGATTAGAGGAACACAAAAATGTGTGATATACATTGTTCATAACCAGCAAAACATCATATTCTAGTCCTCTTTGATCGAGTACATTTGAAACCCTCATTCTTTCATGAGCAATATTTACCACCCTGGATACTGAGTTATGATAGATTCCATCTGTCTTCCCAATTCTTTATCTCTGTCAGTAGACTTGTCTTCTGCTATCGACTTTGCAGTTTTTGCAACTAAATATAAAGTTTACTTATAAAGGAAGTTTCTATTTCCTTACTCTTCTAGAAGTGCTCATCCTACAGCTACTCCCCAGTAAAGTCTAGTGCTGAAGACAATCACATAAATGACTCCATTCATGAGGGCTAAACAAGTGTCAGTTTCTAGTTAGATATCCTTCCATCTTCATTTTCACCTTTATACCATAGCACTAAAATCAAATATTTTGAGCAGGTAACTAGCACTAATTTAGAAGTCATAGTGCTATTTCAATTTTTAAATCTGATTAACATGAAAAAGAAACAGACTTTACTAAATTAGTTACATTAATTTTTAATAAAAATGTAAACAAATTAAAAACCAGTAAGGACTGGTTGGTATTACTAGCTAGAAAATTTATCTAGATGACTTTGTAATGACAACCTTGATTTCTTCTTCTTTTTTGTAATTAAAATTACAGTCTCTTGAGTTACTCTACTGATTCTTCAGTTTTCTTTTATAGCAAAAAAGCACATGTGCAGAATTTTCATTCATAATTTAAAATGCCTATCACAATCCAGATACTCCTCTAAATGCTAGGAATACAGAAGTATATTCTAGGGTCAAGAAGTAGAAAATAAATGAGTAAGTCTATAATGTTTGTTGTTTGGTTGCCAAGTTGTGTCCAACTCTTTGTGACTCCATAACTGCAGCACACCAGGCTCCTCTGTCCTCACTCTATCAGAGTTTGCTTAAACTCATCACCATTGAGTTGATTATGCCATCCAACCATCTCATCCTCTGTTGCCCCCTTATCCTCTTGCCTTCAGTCCTTTCCAGCATCAGGGTCTTTTCCAATGAGCTGGTTCTTTACATCAGGGGGCCAAAGTATTGCAGCTTCAGTGTTGGTCCTTCCAATGAATATTCAGGGTTGATTTAGTTTAGGACTGACTGATTTGATCTTGCAGTCCAAGGGACGCTCCAGAGTCTTATTCAGCACCAAAATTCAAAACCATCAATTCTTAGGCACTCAGCCTTCTCTATGGTCCAATTCTCTCATCTACACATGACTACTGAACAAACCATAGCTTTGACTTCAGTTCAGTTCAGTCGCTCAGTCGTGTCCGACTCTTTGCGACCTCATGAATTGCAGCACGCCAGGCCNAGCTCCCAGTCTTGTTTTTGCTGACTGTATAGAGCTTCTCCAACTTTGGCTGCAAAGAATATAATCAATCCGATTTCGGTATTGACCATCTGGTGATGTCCATGTGTAGACTCAGACATATAAATAAGGATAAAAGAATACTAATACTTTGCTTACATCACTTATTATTTTCTATTCCAAGTTAGTTTATTCCTCATAAACATGAGGAATTTTCAGTTCAGTTCAGTTCAGTCGCGCAGTCGTGTCCGACTCTTTCAACCCTATGAATCGCAGCGTGCCAGGCCTCCCTGTCCATCACCAACTACCAGAGCTCACTCAGACTCACGCTCATCGAGTCAGTGATGCCATCCAGCCATCTCATCCTCGGTCATCCCCTTCTCCTGCCCCCAATCCCTCCCAGCATCAGAGTCTTTTCCAATGAGTCAACTCTTCGCATGAGGTGGCCAAAGTACTGGAGCTTCAACTTCAGCATCATTCCTTCCAAAGAAATCCCAGGGCTGATCTCCTTCAGAATGGACTGGAGGAATTTTAAAAGGACCTAAAAGATCTGCAGTTTGGAGGCAAAGATGTGACTGTCAACCTCTGGAGAAATCAAAGCTCACCCTTGTTGAGGTGCAAAGCTACTGCCAGAAGCTTTTTTAACATACTTGTGAGTAAGATATGCTATATCAAAAATGCCTTCTAGCTTTGTTGTGACTCTTCCCAGTTCCACAAGTTCAAGGAACACTTGGGCCATGGCTACTACCTCAGTCCTAGTGCAGGAGACTCAGGATCCTGGGGGACAGAACCTATAGGGTCAGTAGGTAAATTCTGACAAAAGGTTTCTTGAGATAGAAGTTGATCTACAGAATTATCAATATCAAAATAAAATATTTTCAGTGAAAAAAATAAGATGTTAAAATACACTCATGAAATACTGGGGTTTTTTTGATGCAAAGGAATTTACTCTACTTTTCGCCTTTTCTTTTCTGAAAAGAGACAAGAAAACAAAACTTCTAAGGTAATAGTAAAAAAAAAAAATCCTGACAGTATGGTAGTGAATATTTGCTGGATGCTAATTTTCCATGACTCTCCAGAATTTGAAGTAACTGAATAATTATACTTAAAAGCCTATGAAAGTGAAATTGCTCAGTTGTGTCCAACTCTTCACAATCCCATGGACTGTAGCCTATCAGGCTGTCCTATCCATGGAATTTTCCAGGCAAGAGTACTGGAGTGGGTTACCATTTCCTTCTTCAGGGTATCTTTCTGACCCAGGGATCAAACCCAGGTCTTCCACCTGTGGCATGCCTTATTTTCACCATTTTTCTTCATTTGTATTTTTCTACAAGAGGAAATTGAGTGGGGTAAAGGAATGAGAAATGTGGAAAACCTAAGTAAGATTATAGGGGATTGAACACAGAGAGCCAAGCCTGCTGCTCTGTGATGACCTAGAAGGATAGGATTGAGGGAATTGGGTAGGAAGGCTTAAAAGGGGATGTATAACAGAAACCAACACAACATTGTAAGCAGTTATCCTCCAATTCCCTGATAGCTCAGTTGGTAAAAAATCCGCCTGCAGTGCAGGAGACCCCAGTTCAATTCCTAGGTCGGGAAGCAGCCCTGGAGAAGGGATAGGCTACCCACTCCAGTATTCTTGGGTTTCCCTTGTGGCTCAGCTGGTAAAGAATCTGCCTGCAATTTGGGAGACCTGGGTTCGATCCCTGGGTTGGGAAGATTCCCCTGGAAAATGGAAAGTCTATCCACTCCAGTATTCTGGCCTGGAGAATTCTATGGACCGTATAGCCCATGGGGTCGCAAAGAATCAGACAGAACTGAGCAACTTTCACTTTCAAAAACTTAAAAAATGAAAAAGAACTTAAGAGCATTTGTAGGTCTTCCCTGGCAGTCCACTAGTTGACTTCACCTTCCAAGGCAGGGGATGTGAGTTTAATCCATGGTCTGCAAGCTAAGGTCCCACATGCCTTGCAGTCAAGAAACCAACACATAAAACAGAAGTGACATTGTATCAAATTTAGTAAAGACTTTAAAAATAGTTCACATCAAAAAAAATTTCTTTAAAAAAAAGAGAAGAAACCAAAACTCCTGTAGATCTCAAGACCAGCACAGACTAGGATTTTTATTAGCTAATTATTTGAAGTCATTTTGTCTCAGATGGTTAACGAGATAAGCAAGCAAAAATAAGACTTTTTTCCTTAGCAAGATACTTTTCCTACTGCAAAATCGATTGCAATAAAATATTTATTATTTTGTCCAGAAAATGTATTTTTTGTGAGAGAACCTTATTCCAAAATGGACAACATAGTTAGCCCCTACCTTTTTCTTTGAAGTCATTGTTAATGATATGGCTTAGGACAAATAACTGGATCTCTCCAAATTCCAGTTTCCTTATTTGTAAAATGAGGGCAGTAATAGTGCCACATCATAGGATGTGGAAATTAAATCTCAAAAGAGAAAGCACTTATGATAAAACATCTGACCTAACAGTGATATGTGTTAGCCAAGGTTGCTATTAATAAGCCACGGTCTTGAAACTTTTCTCTTTGTATGGAATTCATGATGGCCTAAATATTTTCAGGCACACACACGTTAGGTGACCTTTGGCAATGGGTTAATAAGAAATATATTTTAAAAAATGGTAAAGTTTGTTTCCTTGATACTAAGGGAAATACTGAGGATTTTTTTCATAGCTTCATGAAAAGTGCTTTATAANACGTCCTCCTTTTCCTATTTGGAACCAGTCTGTTGTTCCATGTCCAGTTCTAACTGTGGCTTCCTGACCTGCATACAGATTTCTCAAGAGGCAGGTCAGGTGGTCTGGTATTCCCATCTCTTTCAGAATTTTCCACAGTTTGTTGAGATCCACACAGTCAAAGGCTTTGACATAGTCAATAAAGCAGAAATAGGTGTTGACTATACAGACCTTTGTCAGCAAATTGATGTCTCTGCTTTTCAATAAGCTATCTAGATTTGTCATAGCATTCGTTTCAAAGAACAAGGATCTTTTAATTTCATGGCTGCAGTCACTTTCCACCGTGATTTTGGAGCCCAGGAAAATAAAATCTGTCACTGCTTCCACTTTTTTCCCTTCTACTTGCCATGAAGTAGACTTGCCATGGGACTATCTGTCTATATGATAGACCATATATCTATAGTGTATTATATATATATGGTCTATATCTATAATGTATTATTATAATATATTCATACTAATATCTATAATGTCACAAGTGATGCAATGATATAAATATGCTGTGGACGTCTCAAAGGAGGTGGCTTAAACATAAACCCACTGGATATGAAGAAGTGTGGAAGTGAATCAGGAAGAACAGTAAAATAAATTTTTATCCTTTACTGTTTTAATCTTGGATAATTTTATCAACTTAAGTGCACTTTAGTAGACCAAAAGAATATGTCAGCATCACTAGGGCACTACTATCCTGCAATATGAAAGGACCAGGAAAACCAAGAGCTTTCACAGCCATTCATGTTACTTACTATGATGTTGATTACAAAGAAAGTTTTAGTTTATCTTATTTCTTTTCTTAAATATAAATTTATTTATTTTAATTGGAGGTTAATTACTTTACAATATTGTATTGGTTTTGCCATACATCTACATGATTTCTTTAGTATATACTAGGTATTTAAAACATGTTATCAAACTCAGCACATAATTCTTTTTTTCAACACATAATTATTGAATTATTCTGTGTCAAGAAGTGGGGAAGACTGATTAGAGGACAGAGAGATTGAGATTCAAACCCTAATATCAAGAAAATTACAAAATGATCAGAGAGGCTAACATATGTATACAAATAATTGAGAAAAGCGTATATATAGATATACACATAGAATACAAATGCTGTGGAAATTTAAAAGAGAAAATAATATCAAAAATAATGATAGCAATAATTGTGTTAATAATGTGTGCTCACGCAGTCATCTCTGAATCTTTGAAGTGCCACATCAGGCTCCTCTGCCCATGGAATTTCCCAGGCAAGATTACTGGAGTGTGTTGCCATTCCCTTCTCTACATAATCTTTCTGACCCAGGGATCAAACTCATGTCTCTTAAGTCTCCTGCATTGGTAGGCAGATTCTTTACCACTAGCACCACCTTGTACTAATAAAGGCACCGTCTATTATTCTATCTATTATGTACCAAGTACTTTACTTGGGTCAGGGTCCACTATACATCTTCCTGGAGGTTCTGGGCTTTCTGGGCTCTGCAGCAGAACTTTCCACATAATTTGAAGAGCTCTGACAAGATGAACATGGACGAGGCCAATCTAGTTAAAAGCAATAAATCTGCCAACAGACAAAAAGAGAAAAAGTTCAGAGAATGCACAACATATCCTCTGGTCTCCAGACCCTTGATGCCCAGTGCTGGCACAGTGCCCAGTGTGGCCTCAGGGCTCTGTCCTCTAGTTTGGTGCAGTTGCAGACAGAGGTGAGGGGCCAGGACCCAGGAGCTGAGGGCCAGACTGTCCACACCCCCTGAAGGGGCAGAGATCTCCCCAACCCGGGATCCAGAACACTGCAGAGCCAGCTCCACCAGGACCTACTGGTCTGTGCAGGCAGCTCAGAGCTGGGCTTCCCTGGTGGTTCAGTGGTAAAGAATCTGCCTGCAGTGTGGGACACATGGGTTCGATCCCTAGGCTAGGAAAATCTCCTGGAAAAGGAAATGGCAACTCACTCCATGACGGTCCTTGGGGTCACAAGAGTCAGACATGACTGAGTGAATAAACAACAACAACAATCTCCAAGTCCCAAGTCTGCAAAACTTCTCGTAATTTTGTATAATGTATAGTGTTAAAAACATTGCAAGTATTTTTTTTTCTGTTGCATAAATTATAATTTACTTGTGAAAACAGAATGTTCTAAGCCAGTCTTAGACATAGACTACCAATTTCATGTGTTCTCTGATGAAAGAAGCATTGCCACTTGGGAAATGGCAAAAAGCATCTTTCATCTATTTTTTATATTTGTGTTTTGTAGGCTTCTACTTACCAACAGATCCTACAGCTATTTTGTTAGAGTTTGCATAAGTATTTTGCTTTTTTGTGTTATTGTAAACACTATTACTTTTTTAACTTTTTATTTTATATTGGGGTATCACTGACTAACTAGGTTGTGATAGTTTCAGATGGACAGGATTATCCAAGGGTACAGTTATGCCTTGCTATTTTCCTATTTGGAGGCCTCCCAGGTGGCTCAGTGGAGAAGGTGATGGCAACCCACTCCAGTACTCTCACCTGGAAAATCCCATGGATTGAGGAGCCTGGTGGGCTACTGTCTATGAGGTCGCACAGAGTCGGACACGACTGAAGTGACTTAGCGTTAGATTAAATGTTAGGTGAAATTATTCTAGTATTGTCTTATCCAAGGCTTAAACTATTAAATAGTCCAGAATAACTACTCCTTATCTTATATAATGTTAAGATACTGCTCAATTATTGCCTTCCCCAATCCTCTTCTTTTTCATTCCTTTTGCATGTCAGAGAACTTTTTTTTTTTTTTTTACTTTATTTCCTTTTTTTAAACTTTTTTTTTAACCTATTCCTGTTTTTTTATTAATAATAATTTTATAAGTCTTAACTCTGATGGGATTTGTCATCTTGCAAGAAAATCCAGTAATTTGAAAATATGTATAGGAGAAGGCAATGGCAGCCCACTCCAGTACTCTTGCCTAGAAAATCCCATGGATGGAGGAACCTGGTGGTCTGTAGTCCATGGGATTGCTAAGAGTCGGACACGACTGAGCGATTTCACTTTCACTTTTCACTTTCATGCATTGGAGATGGAAATGGCAACCCACTCCAGTATTCTTGCCTGGAGAATCCCAGGGGTGGGGGAGCCTGGTGGGCTGCCGTCTATGGGGTCGCACAGAGTTGGACATGACTGAAGCAACTTAGGAGATATATTAATATTAGATAACATTCCTCAGTTTGGGGACCAGTCTCAGAGGTTACAATATCAACATATCCGTTTTGATCAACCAAAAATTTATTGAATGTTGTGTTGCTGTTGTTCAGTCACCCAGTCGTGTCTGATGCTTTGTGACCCCAGAGACTGTAGCATGCCAGGCCTCTCTGTCCCTCACCATCTCCCAAAGTTTGCCAAGTTTATATCCATTGTATTGATGATGCCTTCCAGCTAGCTCATCCTGTGATGCCCTCTTCTCCTTCTGCCCTCAATCTTTCCAAGCATGAGGGACTTTTTCCAATGTATCAGCTGTTCACATCAGATGAGCAAAATACTGTAGTTTCAGCTTCAGCATTAGTCCTTCCGAGTGTTCAAGGTTGATTTCCCTTATGAGTGACTGGTTTGATGTCCTTGCTGTCCAAGGGACTCTCAGGAGTCTTCTCCAGCACCATAGTTTGAAGGCATCAATTTAATGTCTATTTATTGTCAATTGCAGTGGAGAACAAAGGTAAATAAGAAAACCCTAAGGCAAAGAGTTATTTAGAAGAGACAAACACATAAATTATTGTAATGTGCCATAAATATTATGATAAGAAATGAAGAAAATGTTGAGAAAATGTAGGCATGAGAATGTCAGATTCTTCCAGGAGATGCCAGCAAAAACTTCACGAAAGATGATCTTATCTTAAATATGAGGGTAAACTCATGAAGCAGAAAGGTAGGGTAGGACACACACAGGGGAAATAAGATTTACAAATAGGTAAAGATCTGGAACAAACAAAAAGTTATGGAGGATTTGGAAAATGGTGAAAAGTTTGGTGTGAATCATGCATATAAGATTGTGAATCACCCATAAAAGATTATGACGTTTTACACAGAAGTTTTTAATTTAAAAGTGAATAGATTAATTTTAAGTCTATTTTGTTTATCTTTTAAAATCTGGTTTCTAGTTTAACTCACTGTGGGCTTGCTTTATGGTCCAGCATATGGTCAGTTTTGGTAAATGTTCTATGCTTGCCTAAAAAAGACCATGTATTCTGCCATTTTGGGTTATGTTCCTCTCTTTAAGTTCAAGAGTATGTTTTCGGAGAAGGCAATGGCACCCCACTCCAGTACTCTTGCCTGGAAAATCCCATGGACGGAGGAACCTGGTGGGCTGCAGTCTATGGGGTCGCTGAGTCAGACAGACTGAGCGACTTCACTTTCACTTCTCACTTTCATGCATTGGAGAAGGAAATGGCAACCCACTCCAATGTTCTTGCCTGGAGAATCCCAGGGACGGGGGAGCCTCATGGGCTGCCGTCTATGGGGTAGCACAGAGTCGGACATGACTGAAGTGACTTAGCAGCAGCAGTATGTTTTGGGTTTTTAACATTTTTTTAAAAATTGAGGTAAAATCCACATAACATACAATTGACCATTTTAAAGTGTACATTCATTTGCATTTAGTGAATTCACAATGTCGTGCAATTGTCCCCTCTTTCTAGTTTCAAAACTTTTCATTACTCCAGAGGAACACCTTGTATTCATTAAGTAGTTACTCCCCATTACAAACTCCACCCCTTAATGGTAACCACTAACCTGCTTTCTGTTTCCATGAACTTGCCTATTCTGGATATTTCATATAAATGGAATCATATAAAATGTGATCTTTTATGTCTGGTTTCTTTTACTTGGCATAATGTTTTAAAGTTTCACCCAAATAAATATCAGTAGCAGCATTTTATTCCTTTGTATGATAAATAATATTCTATTTTATAAATATACTGCAATTTTATCCCCTTATCCACTGATGGTTATTTTGATCATTTTCATATTTTGGTTGCTATAAATAATTTTGTCCAAAATGTATGTGTAAAGTTTTGAAGAAATATGTAATCTCAATTAGAAAAAAATTTTTAAAGGCACAAAACAAACTCTGGAGGTGAATAGTACCATAGTGGAATAATTCACTAGCAGAGTTCAATGGCAGATTTAAGCAGGAAAAAGAAAGAATCAGTGAGTATAAAGATAAGGCCATTGTATTGGTCCAGTATGAGGATCAGAAAGAAAAAAGAATAAAGAAAAATGAACAGAGCCTGAGGGACCTATGAGATACTCTCTCATGTACTAACATATGCATAATGGGAGTTCCAGAAGAAGAGAGAGAAAGCAGCCAAAATAGTTGTTCAGAATTAATGGCTCCAACTTTTATAAAAATTTATACATCCAAGAAACTCAATGAACTTCACACAGGATAAACTCAAGGAGACCTGTGCTACAACACATTATAGTCATGGAATGCTAAAGATAAAAGAAAGTCAAGAAAGCATCAAGGAAAAAGTGATGAATATTACACAAGCGATCCTCAATAAGACTGGTGGTGGTTTAGTCATTAAGTCATGTCCAACTCTTTGTGAACCCATGGACTGTAGCCTGCCAGGTTCCTCTGTCCATGGGATTTCCCAGGCAGGAATACTAGAGTGGATAGCCATTCCTTTCTCCAGAAGACCTTCTAGACCCAGGGATTGAATCCACATCTTCTGCATTGTCAAGTGGTTTCTTTACCACTGAGCCTCACGTGAAGCCTCAATTAAATTAATAAGTAATTTTTCATCAGCAAACATGGAGGTCAGAAGGCAGTGGGCTGACATATTTAAAATCCTGAAAGAAAAAAAAAAAACTGTCAACCAATAAATAACTCAATATCTACAAAACTATCCTTCAGGAATGAGGAAGAAATTAAGACATTTCCAGAGTTAACAAAACCTGAAAATGTTTGTTACTAATAGACTTGCCTTACAAGAAGTGTGCGGGCAGTCCATTAGACTAAAAGGAAAGGCCCCTAGAAAGTAGCCTGAAACCGTATGAGAAAATGAAGGGCATTGGGAAAACTAACTATACAGGTAAATATGAAAGTTAGTATTATTGCATTTTGGTTTGTAACTTATTTTTAATAATATGAATGCATAAAATAATAATTATAACCCTATATTAGCAGGCACACTATGTATAAAGGTATAATCTGTGACACTAGTAATATAAAAGGGGAAGAAATAGACTTTAAATCTACTAAAAATGCAACAATAATCAAGACATCCTGATACTAGCATAACAAGAGACATATAGACCAATGGAATAAAATTGGAAGTCCAGAAATATGCCTTCATGTACACAGTTAATTACTTTCAACAAAGATGTCATGATCACTCAATGCAGAAAGAAGAGCCTCCTCAACAAATGATACAGGAAAGATGGATAGCTACATGAAATGAATGAAATTAGACCCATCCCTTATGCCGTATGCAAAAATTAATGCAAAATTGATAAAAGACTTAAATTTAAGGGCTAAAATGATGAAATTCTTAAAAGAAAACATAAAGGCAACTTTTATGGCCTTGGATTTATCAATGATTTTTAAAATATAAGAACAAAGCGACAAGAAGAAAAATAAAATGAATTTCATCAAAATAAAACTGTGCATCAAAAGCTATTTCAAGTGTACTTAATGCGCCTGGTTTGTACACTTAAAAAACAAAGTTGTAAATTTAACATTATGTATATTTTACCACAAAGAATAAAAATTAAGTTCTGTATAATTTCACTTGGTAATTTTTTTCCTTTACCTATTGTTATTTCACTTTTTTGCTTAATTGCCAAATATTAAGGCTTTTCTCTATAGTATTTTTATTACTAATTTTTAATTAGGTCCTTTTTTGATTAGAGTACAAATTATATGCTTTTAATTCTTAAGTATTATTTAAAATATTTTAAATACTACTTATAATGATATTTACTTATAAAATATATAATATTTAGTAGCTATTAAATAATATTAAATTATGTGATGGTTCAGCATATGATCTATCTTGATTAATGTTTCATGGACCCTTGACAAAGATATCCTTCAAATGTTGGATATAGTGCTATATAAACAATATGTAAATATCAACTGGGTGAATGATGGGATCAAATCTACATATTTAATTGCTTTT
Organism: Neotragus moschatus; assembly: GCA_006410615.1. NCBI lineage: Eukaryota > Metazoa > Chordata > Mammalia > Artiodactyla > Bovidae > Neotragus > Neotragus moschatus. Next base: position 243,663 of record SJYA01000898.1, on the reverse strand, counting down.
GGGGGTGCTTACTTTTTTTTTGTAATTATGTGAGTTAAAATCTCCAGTAATCATGAATTTGGTTACTGTTGTCTTCGATCTGTCAATGTCTGCTTTACATATTTTGAAGTTTCATTGTTAGGCTAAACCTTTTAGACTTGCTAATTTTTCAGATGAATTGACTCTATTTTGATTCTGACATGACCTTTTTACCTTTCCTAGTACTCCTGTTTTTGAAGATAATTTTATGTTAATATAGTCATTGTTGTTCAGTTGGTAAGTCATATCTGACTCTGCAACCTAATGGACTATAGACCGGTAGGCTTCTTTGTCCATGGGATTTCCCAGTAAGAATACTGAAGTGGCTTGTCATTTCCTTCTACAGGGGATCCTCCCAGACCAGGGATCAAACCTGCATCTCCTATGCTGGCAAAGAGATTCTTTACCACTAAACCACCAGGGAATCCCTAATATAGGCCTGTGTGTGTGTGCGTGTGTGTGTTTGTTGCTCAGTCTTGTCCAACCCTTAGCACACCAGTCTTCTCTGTCCATGGGATTCTCCAGGCAAGAATCTTGCAATGGGTTGTCATCTGCTTCTCCAGGGGATCTTCCCAACCTCGGGATTGAACCCAGGTCTCCCATATTGCAGGCAGATTCTTAACCATCTGAGCCACTAGGGAAGCAATATAGGCATACCAACTCACTAACTCTTAAAAATATTAATTTTATGTCACAAATACATCCATCCCTTTGTTTGAATAATCTGTGTAAATAGCTAAAGTATGTCTTATAAACAATATGTAGTTAGGCCTGTATTATTTTTTAGTCTAATCTGAAAATCTTTAACTTTTAATTAGGATATTCATATCTTGTATATTTAATGTGATTATTGAGATGATTGGATTTAAATGTATCCTATATGTCATATATATTCCTTTTAAATTTTTTCTTTGGTGTGATTATTTTTTAATATTTCATTCTATCTCACTTCTTGGATTTATTGTTGAATTTAATCTGGTATTATTTTGTTAAACATTTTTGCATCTATGCTCATAAAAGACATGGTAAGGCACTTTTATCCCAATATATTTGTTCACCTTTGGTATCAAGATAATACTTGCCCCTTAAAATGTTTTGGCGTATGTTTCCACCTCTGTTGTTTGAAAAAGTTTATATATGGCTGTTACAATTTCTTCCTTAAATGTTTGATGGGAATTTACCAGTTAAATCATCTTGGTCTAGGTTCTTCCTAAAAATGTATTTATTCACTAGTTTTTTTACTTTATATATATCTATTAAAATGTTTTATTTTTTCTGTGTGGATGCCTTTCTAGAAATAGATTTTATCCACATTGCTAAATTGGTTGTTAGAGTTGTTCATAATATTACCTTAAGTTTTTTAAAATTTCGGTTGGATCTCTTTTGAAATTCTACCTTTCACACCACATATTGGTAATCTGTTTTTTTTTTTTTTTAAGTCTTGATAACTATAGTTAAAGATTTACAAATTTTATTGATTACTGCAAAGATACAGCTTTGGAGTCCATTGCTTTCTTTATTGTTTTTGTTTTTCCCATTTTGTTAGTTACTGTAATAATTGCTTTATATCTTTTCTTCTGTATTCTTACTTTTTTTAGTAGTGATATTATGCATTTTTAAAATCTTTTTTGTGTATATTAAAAATATTTTAAACAAAGATTGTCAGATTGAATAAATTATTGCACAGATATATGGAATTCTTTGTAGCCAATAAATGCAGGTTAAGAAAGACTACTTATATAAAACAGCATCTTTCCCATGACACATTAAGTAAAAAATATTAAAATGTTAAGTAATACATAATGAAAATAATTGAGAATCCTTAGATATTTAAGAATTCTAAATAAAAATTGCTTAAACATCTTCTATTAGTGTTTGAACATGTAAATGAAGTAAATGAAGAGTATGACGAAGAAGAAAATAATAGAAGAGACACAAGAAAAATACACAATTTATATGAGACTGAATGGATAGCTGTCATAAAGTAAATAGATTTCAGAGAAATACTTGTATGTGAACATGAGTAAGGGAAAAAGCACTAGCTCAAGACACTGAAAATATGGTTTTGACTCCTGCCATGACCATCCTTAAATTAATTCTAAGTTCCATTTTCATTACCAGTTAATAAAAACAATAATATTTTGTTTTTAGAGGGTCCTTATTATTGTGAAAAACAAGGTTATATTTAGAATGCTTTGAATGAATGAAAGGAATAAGGATATAATAAACAAGGAGAAAGTTCAAACAACTTTGTCTGATAGTAGGAAATAAGGAGATTTGCTAACACTACCCTTGTCTTTTCCCATTTTAATTTTTTTATTGTCTCAGTAATTGGTTAGTTACTAGCACTCTCTAGAAACTCAAAGAAGAATCCCAGGATTCAAAGCTAAGCCTCAATATTTACAAAGGTAATGAGTCTGTCAGCCATGGGAAGTCAAGTGTTCTTACTGTTTGGTATTGCTAACCTCAAGCCTAACCTAAAGGGACACCTTTCTTGGGGAATAGCAGTTCATTTGTCTTCATGCTAACTCTATCAAGGAATTTTCCTGTGCAGAAAACAGCTAGTTTCACTAAGCTCTGCGTGTGCGGTGTTTTTCATGTAGTGCACTGACAGCCAGTAACTGAACCTAATCCGTCAAACTCATTTCACCCAAGACCTCAAGTGTAAGTCCAATTCTGATCCTTAAGGTAATGGCATTACTGAACTACTTAATTCTTGACCTTTTGTTTTTGAACATAGTACTCTGCGGTTTGGGGTTGGGGGAAATGTGTACTTTTTTCAGTGCTAAGAAATATGGTCATTATCTTTGGGTGTTGCATTTAAAAATATTAAGTTTGCCCTAGAATTTTCTTATAGCAGCTGCAACATTGATCAAGCAGCCTTTGACAGAGTTGTTCCTCTGCCCTAATAGGCTTACAGTGTAGTAAACTGCACGGTGTAATTCATTTTCACTTAATAGTTGAATCTTTTAGTAATACTGTATTCCTATATACTGATCCATGAGATTGGGCTTCCCTGATGGCTCAGCGGTAAAGAATTTGCCTGCAGTGTAGGAGTCATGGGCTGGATCCCTGAGTCAAGAAGATTTCCTAGAGGAGGGCATGGCAACCCACTCCAGTGTTCTTGCCTGGAGAATCCCATGGACAGAGGGGCCCATGAGGCTACAGTCCATGGGGTCACAAAGAGTCAGGTGCAACTGAAGAGACTGAGAATGCATGCATGCATGCATACGTGAGATTTTAAAAATTGTTATGTCTTGATTTTTGTTTAAATTTCAGGAACTGATCAGAAGAATTTGGAAGTATAGCCTTGACCTGTTAAAAAAAAATAAAAGAAAAAAACTCTTCTAATTGTCCTGTGTTCACTTTTTTGTGCATAATGTGTGTTAATTCATGCTCACTATTATTTCTGCCCATTATTTACATTTCTAATTATTGAGAAAACACTAAAACAGGCATTTGGGAACCATTTCTGCAGCACAAAATGGTTGCCCTTTGCTTTCTCAATGTTTGCTGAATGATTTGGTGTTTTCTGAAGAGCAGAAACCATTCACAAATACAGAGGAGATTTAGAAATACTTTTAGATAGGAACCAAGGAACAACAAAAGGAATACAAATGTTTATAACCTAAAAATTACATCTATTAGTAGGTTAGTTGAAATTATTCTGTAGTCAATTATTCTGTAGTCAGAAGTTTAAGACTCCTACCATATAACTGACTACAGTTAAATGTGGGGGAGTTAAGAACAACTTAGAAAGGAAACTTAAAGACTTTTGGTAAAGGGTTTTTTTTTTTTTTTTAATGATGTTATATTACACTAAAAGCTTTACTTATATTCAGTCAGTTCAGTTCAGTTCAGTCACTCAGTCGTGTCCGACTCTTTGCGATCCCATGAATCGCAGCACACCTGGCCTCCCTGTCCATCACCAACTCTCGGAGTTCACTCAGACTCATGTTCATCGAGTCAGCGATGCCATCCAGCCATCTCATCCCCAGTGTTCCCTTCTCCTCCTGCCCCCAATCCCTCCCAGCATCAAAGTCTTTTCCAATGAGTCAACTCTGCGCATGAGGTGGCGAAAGTACTGGAGTTTCAGCTTTAGCATCATTCCTTCCAAAGAAATCCCAGGGCTGATCTCCTGCAGAATGGACTGGTTGGATCTCCTTGAAGTCCAAGGGACTCTCAAGAGTCTTCTCCAACACCACAGTTCAAAAGCATCAATTCTTTGGCACTCAGCTTTCTTCACAGTCCAACTCTCACATCCATGTATGACCACTGGAAAAACCATAGCCTTGACTAGACGGAATTTAGTCGGCAAAGTAATGTCTCTACTTTTGAATATGCTATCTAGGATGGTCATAAATTTTCTTCCAAGGAGTAAATGTCTTTTAATTTCATGGCTGCAATCACCATCTGCAGTGATTTTGGAGCCCCTCCCCCCAAATAAAGTCTGACACTGTTTCCACTGTTTCCCCATCTATTTCCCATGAAGTGATGGGATCAGATCCCAAACCACATGATGGATCAACTTTGATTTCAAAAATTGTCTCTAGTGCTGCTTCAAAGAAAGTGAAAATAGCAAACATTCTCAGATTCAGACAATTTTTAGAATTTTCTTTGAAAAAGACAAACTTGTAACTAGCACAAGTCATGTTATAAAATGCTGTCTACTTAAATTTCTTGGATCCTTAAGGGAAACAAGATATTTCTTTAAAGTTCATTGAGGAAGAGATATCTTAATCTTAATGATACCTTAATCTCTGAAAAATCCTGAATTTTATGAGTGTCAAAACTTTAGCATAATGCTTATAAGAACAGAAGTAACTCTTCTCACAATATTTGACCATGGGCATGCTTTCTAAAAAAAAAAAAATTATAATTATTAGATCTGTCATCAAATTTCAGCTAGAATTTACTTTAATATCTTTCATATAAGTTGAAAATAAGTATCCACAGAAAGCCACATTTGAATTATGAATATAAAGTTCTTTCCAAACACATTAGCATTTCCAAACATAAGTGTCTCGTTTAAAGTAGGCTTAAAGATAATAAAAGCACGTAAGTTTTCTCTGGTATGTGGGTCAAATTGGAAAATATGAATTTATTACGTAGACATCCAGTATTTGTTCACAGTGATGCTTCCTAAGGCCCACTTGACTTTGCATTCTAGGATGTCTGGCCTTAGGTGAGTGATCCCACCATTGTGGTTATCTGAGTCATGAAGATCTTTTTTGTATGGTTCTTCTGTGTATCTTTGCCACCTCTTCTTAATATCTTCTGCTTCTGTTAGGTCTATACCATCTCTGGCCTTTACTGTGTCCATCTTTACATGAAATGACTTCCCTGGTGGCTCAGACAGTAAAGCGTCTGCCTACAATGCAGAAGACCCAGGTTCAATCCCTGGGTTGAGAAGATCTCCTGGAGAAGGAAATGGCAACCCACTCCAGTACTCTTGCCTGGAAAATCCCATGGATGGAGAAGCCTTGTGGGCTACAGTCCAAGGAGTCGCAAAGAGTCGGACATGACTGAGTGACTTCACTTCACTTTACGTGAAATGTTCCCTTAGTATCTCTAATTTTCTTGAAGAGATCTCTAGTCTTTTCCATTCTATTGTTTTCCTCTATTTCTCTGCACTGATCACTGAGGAAGGCATTCTGATCTCTCATTGCTATTCTTTGAAACTCTGCATTCAAATGGGTATAGCTTTCCTTTTATCCTTTGCCTTTCGCTTTTCTTTTCTCAGCTATTTGTAAGGCCTCTTCAGACAACCATTTTGCCTTTTTGCATAGGCAAAAGATAGTGGAGGTGATGGAATCCCAGTTGAGCTATTTCAAATCCTAAAAGATGATGCTGTGAAAGTGCTGTATTCAATATGCCAGCAAATTTGGAAGACTCATCAGTGGCCACGGGACTGAATAAGGTCAGCTTTCATTCCAATCCCAAAGAAGGGGAATGCCAAAGAATGCTCAAACTACCACACAATTGCACTTATCTCACACGCTAGCAAATTAATGGTCAAAATTCTCCAAGCCAGGCTTCAACAGTACATAACCCATGGACTTCCAGATGTTCAAGCTGGAGTTAGAAAAGAAAGAGGAACCAGAGATCAAATTGCCAACATCTGTTGGATCACAGAAAAAGCAAGAGAATTTGAGAAAAACATCTATTTCTGCTTTATTGATTACATCAAAGCCTTTGACTGTGTGGATCACAACAAACTATGGAAAATTATTAAGAGATGGGAATACCAGACCACGTGACTTGCCTCCTGAGAAATCTGTATGCAGGTCAAGAAGTAACAGAACTAGACATGGAACAACATACTGGTTCCAAATTGGGAAAGGAGTACATCAAGACCGTATATTGTCTCTCTGTTTATTTAATTTATATGCAGTATACACCATGTGAAATGCCAGGCTGGATGAAGCAGAAGCTGGAATCAAGATTGCTGGGAGAAATATCAATAACCTCAGATGTGCAGATAGCACCATCCTTATGGCAGAAAGCGAAGAGGAACTAAAGAGTCTCTTGATGAAAGTGAAAGAGGAGAGTGAAAAAACTGGTTTAAAACTCAACATTCAAAAAAGGAAGATCATGGCATCTAGTACTATCACTTCATGGAAAATAGAGGGGGAAACAATGGAAATAGTGACAGACTTTATTTTCTTGGGCTCTAAAATCACTACAGATAGTGACTGAAGCCATGAGATTAAAAGATGCTTGCTCCTTGGAGGAAGAGTTATGACCAACCTAGACAGACTATTAAAAAGCAGAGACATTACTTTGCTGACAAAGGTTCATCTAGAAAAAGCTAAGGTTTTTCCTATAGCGATGTATGGAGGTGACATTTGGACTATAAAGAAAGCTGAGCACCAAAGAATTGATGCTTTTGATCTGTGGTGTTGAAGAAGACTCTTGAGAGTCCCTTGGACTGCAAGATCAAACCAGTCAATCCTAAAGTAAATCAGTCCTAAATATTCATTGGAAGGACTGATGGTGACACTCCAATACTTTAGCCACCTGATGCGAAGAGCTGCCTCATTGGAAAAGTCCCTGAATGCTGGGAAATATTGAAGCAAGAGGAGAAGGGGAGGACAGAGNGATCAAACCAGTCAATCCTAAAGTAAATCAGTCCTAAATATTCATTGGAAGGACTGATGGTGACACTCCAATACTTTAGCCACCTGATGCGAAGAGCTGCCTCATTGGAAAAGTCCCTGAATGCTGGGAAATATTGAAGCAAGAGGAGAAGGGGAGGACAGAGGATGAGATAGTTAGATGGCATCACCAAGTCAATGGACATGAGTTTCAGTAAAATCTGGGAGTTGGTGATGGACATGGTAACCTGGTGTGCTACAGTCCATGGTGTTGCAAAGAGTTGGACATAACTGAACGAATGAACTGAGAAATCCAGTATTTGGTGAAATACACGAGAGTAAAGCATTAAAAGTTTTGAACACAATCACTTACTTTCTGGGGTGCAAAAGACTGTAACGCGTGCAATTAAACCTTATAAGAAAGATGGAAAATGTTCTTACTGTGTCAAATCACTGGGAAAACGTCCCCCATATCATAAGCTTTGTATAACTTTGTTTCTTAAATAATGTTCACATGCCATCTCCACAATTATCATGTTCACCACTGTCCCTGGAAAATTTCACGCTATCGTGTTGATCACTGAATTACAAGATAATAACTGGACCTGCCTCCCTAAATAAATAAACTCAGACTTTGGCTTCTTGGTGGCTTCTCAAGGGAATTAAAAATCAAGTAATTTTGTCAACTAGTTGGTTATTCTTCTTTATTATGGTAAAATATCAGTTTAATTGATCTTTTATAAATAAGTAGACTTTTTTTTTTTAACTGAAAAAAACCCACTGTTTTGGCATCATGTTCAAACAATCTCAGATTTCCTTACCTGAATATAAATCTGTACCTTTAAACTCCTCCTCAGTATAATAGATTTCTCACTGGTATTCTCTAATTTTTTTCCCCCGCTGTAGTTTGGCCTGGTAAAGTACAGAATCAACTTACCTTCAAATTTCAGCGTTATTTACAAACTGACTAAATGATCTTCTAATATATGTGAATGCAATAGGGAAAGACCTTATTGGCCCAATAGGCCTTATTTACTACTAGGTTTGATCCTTATGTTTCTCATCCATAAATTAAATTTACCACAAACATTGGTATTTCATTTTTTTTATATGCAGCTGTTCGGTTTTCCTAATATCGCTTATTGAAGAAACTATCCTTTCTCCATTATATATTCTTGCTTCCTTTGTCATAGATTAATTGAGAATAGTTGTTTGGTTTTACATTTCTTTTCCATGGGGATGGTCTTGATCCCTGTCTCCTGTACAATGTCACAAACCTCCGTCCATAGTNTATTTCTTTGCATTGATCGCTGAGGAAGGCTTTCTTATCTCTCTTTGCTATTCTTTGGAACTCTGCATTCAAATGGGAATATCTTTCCTTTTCTCCTTTGCTTTTAGCTTCTCTTCTTTCCACAGCTATTTGTAAGGCCTCCTCAGACAGCCATTTTGCTTTTTTGCATGTCATTTTCTTGGGGATGGTCTTGATTCCTGTCTCTTGTACAATGTCACGAACCTCCATCTATAGGTCATCAGGCACTCTGTCTATCAGATCTAGTCCCTTAAATCTATGTTTCACTTCCACTGTATAACCATAAGGGATGTGATTTAGGTCATACCTGAATAGTCTAGTGGTTTTCCCTACTTTCTTCAATTCAAGTCTGAATTTGGCAATAAGGAGTTCACTATCTGAACCACAGTGTATTCCAAGGTTTTAATTCTAAACTTCTATGTACTTCACCTTCAACTATTTTAATGCTTACCAGTTAAAACGAGTTGTCGGTAAAAATTATGATCATTATTTAAATCAATTTGATAAACATTATATACTAAAAATAAGGCTAAATATCATTCTTGAAAAGTGAAAGTGTTAGTCTCTCAGTCATGTCCGACTCTTTGCAACCCTATGGACTATAGCCTACCAGGCTCCTCTGTTCATGGGATTCTTCAAGCTAGAATACTGGTGTGGGTAGCTATTCCCTTCTCCAGTGGATCTTCCTGACCCAGGAATCAAACCTATATCTCCTGTATCTCCTGCATTGCACATGGATTATTTACCATCTGAGTCATCAGGGAAGCCCCTATCATTCATTGAGACAAAGTGAAATTCTCTAAAATTTTAGCCTTGAAAATATGTGTCTCTTGTGTGTGGTTAACCGAGCTAATTCATGGCGGCTTTCCACCTAAACTCTTTCTATAACCTAAGATGCCTAATTGCCTTAATCCAATTAGTTTAATTAATTGTACATATCTTAATTATTCTCTTTAGTTACCTAGTTATTATATATATGACATGAATATTAAGTTCTTTAGATCACTTCCTTTAAAAGGAGAAAGGTTATAAAAGCAAAAATAAATGGATTATGTTATCCGGTTAAAAATGAGAAATTATACAAGGTGAAAGACATAAAAGGAAGAGAATGCAAAATGAAGTTGTTTTTAAATATATTACAGTTCATAATCAAAAGTTTATTAGTAAAGCAATAGCTTAAATTTTTTATTCAATGAATGTTTATTATATAATTTTATTTGCCAGATATTGATCTAGGGACAGGGATTAAATCAGAAATTTAATAAATGATAAACCAGGATTATTGTGTTTTTGGCGGTTAAATTATGGTGGGCAGGGAGGATCAGTAAATCATTTTTAAAAGTTAATTACAAATTATGTTATAAGGTAATAAAGACTATGGGTGAAAAAGGTAGAGCAGAATATAGGAATATGAAATGCCAGAGAGGGAATGTATCAGGAAGAATTTTATAGTTAGTAAGGGTTGACAGGGGCTTCCCAGGTGACTCTAGTGGTAAACGACCATCTTTGCCAATGCAGGAGACTTAAGAGACATGGGTTCAATCCTTGAGTTGGGAAGATCCCCTGGAAGAGGGCACAGCAATCCACTCCAGTATTCTTGCCTGGAGAATCCCATGGACAGAGGAGCCTGGAAGGCTACAGTCCATGGGGTTGCACAAAGTTAGATACAACTGAAGTGACTTCACACACACACACACACATACACACACAATGGCTGACTACATTGAGAGGGTGACTTTGTAGCAAAAATTGGAAGGAGAAAGAAATTATATGTGTTTGTGTTCTGGGAGAAGAATATTTCAAGCAGTTAGCAAGAAACAGCTCAAAAGCCATATGATTAGGATGTGACTGGTACGGTAAGGACAGTGTGACCCAGATGGGAAGAGTAGGGGATGAAGACAGGTCATAGAAGACTAGATCATTCAAGTCCTTGGATGCCTTAATAAGGTCTTGGGATTTAACTAAGAGAGATTTGAGGAGCTATTAGATGTTTTGATGGCGACAGATATGCTATGGCTTATGTCTTAAGGAATCTCTGTGGCTGCTACACTGAAGATAGATTGTGGGGAGTAGAATGTAGGAATAAGCAAGAGAACCAGTCGGGATATGCACTGGTCAGTTTTATGTATAAGCCTGGCTAGGTGGTAACACCCAGTTACTTATTCAAATACGAATCTCGGTGTGACTGTGAAGGTATTTTTATCAATGTGGATAACATGCACGATCAGTTGACTAACTGAGATATAGACTTTCAGTCAGGTGGGTGGGCCTCATCCAGTAAGTTCATGGTCTTAAGAACAAAAATTGAAGTTTCCTAGAGTAGATTTCCTGATAGCTCACATTGTAAAAAAAACCCACCTGCAATGCAGGAGATCCCGGTTCAGTTCCTGGGTCTGGAAGATCCACTGGAGAAGGGACAGGCTACCCACTCCAGTATTCTTGGGCTTCCCTTGTGGCTCAGCTGGTAAAGAATCTACCTGCAATGTGGTAGACCTGGGTTCCACCCTTGAGTTGGGAAGATCCCGTGGAGAAGGGAACGGTTACCCATTCCAATATTATGGCCTGGAGAATTCCATGGACAGACACGACTGAGCGACTTTCACTTCACATCAGAGTAGAAGAAGTTCTACTTCAAGACCACAGCATTAACTCCTGTCTGAGTTTACAGCATGCAAGACTATCCTACAAACTTTTGAACTTTCCAGTCACACAACTGTGTGAGCCAACTCCTTAAAATAAGTCTCTTCATCTTATCTGTGTCTATGAGTTTCCCAGGTGGTGCAGTGGTAAAGAATCTGCCTGCCAGTGCAGGATACATGAAGAGAGATATAAAGAGACACAAAGAGAGGAGGAAATGGCAACCCACTCCAGTATTCTTGCCTGGAGAATCCCATGGACGGAGGAGCCTGGTGGGCTACAGTACACAGGGTTGCAAAGAGTCAGACATGACTGAGCACACACATAGACCATAGATCTATATATCTGTAGGTAAACACAATCAATAGGGTATGTAGATTTATATATGATATATACAGCAAGTCCCCTACATACGAACATTTCCTTTCGAAGAGGGCATTCTTAAGTCCAATTTGTTCATAAGTCCAACAAAGTTAGGCTTAGGTTCCCAACTAACACAATCGGCTATATAATACTGTACTGTAATAGGTTTATAATACTTTTCCCACAAATAATATATAAAAAGAGATACCAAAAGTAAAGAAAACATTTTTAATCTTACAGTACGGTACTTTGAAAAGTACAGTAGTACAGTACAACAGTTAGCATACAGGAGCTGGCATCAAGTGAACAGAAAAGAAGAGTTACTGACTGGAGGAGGGATGAGCAGGTAGGAGATGGTAGAGCTGAAGGGTCATCAGTGATAGGAGTCAACTGGAGGGCAAGCTATCTCATCACCTGGTTCCACTGTCTCAATTATTTTCACTATTGATTCTGTCTTTATCGCTTGGCACTTCTTACTAGGACTAGCTACATCACCACTGTTTTTAATGCTTGCTTCTGGAAATCCAGAGCTTGAAATAAAGCTACTGTACTGCTGTACAGTACTGTATAGTAAAGCACACAAAAGTACAGTCACTTATAGAGGATGCATGCACGTGACAAATGTATGCCAAGCATGTGAACTAACGTGATTTTACATACAAACGCATTATCTGAATCTTTGAAAGTTCGTGACTTGAACGTTCATATGTAGAGGACTTACTATACTTATACATGTTTGTGTATGTATATATATGTACATATATATATGCTTTATATATGTATACACACACACACACACACACACACACACACACACCCCTTATTGCTCGGTTTCTCTAGACGATCTTGACTGAAAAACAAGGCTGTTGCTATAATCCTTGTAAGACAAACTGGTGGCTGAGAACAGGATGGTATTGGTGCGGTAGTGAGAATCACCTGATTCTGTATTTATTTTACTGCCACTGATGTCTACAGAGTATCATCTTTAGAAGTAATTCATCTGAAGTCTGAAAACAATTTACTACGACACGACGATTCCACTTTTTTTTTTTTTTTTTTTAAGGGAGGGTAAAAGTTAGACGTCTGGGAATTTTGTAGACTGTAATTTGAAAGGCACTCAACCTCTACACAGAATTGGTGGCCCTATTCCCAAGCCCCCACCACTGCTGTGAAAGGGAAAGAGAGAAGGCTGAAGGTATAACCTAAGGGTGTCAGCTGTTACTTATTGAACAAGAACCTGCACACACAGTGTCAGTGATGTGATTAATCATCCTCTGGTCCAAAAAGAAGGCCGTTCATGCTGAAATTTTGATTTATGTGTGCTCTTGCATTATCTCCTAAACCCTAGCCACTTGCCAGCGTGCACACTCTAATGAGTTTGGCATTTGTGTAGGACTTTAGAAACATTAAATAATGAATCCCTCTAGAACATCTTCTTGTGTTACTACATCCTACTCAATTTCTAAGTGGAGAAAATACAGATGATGCATAATTTGAGTAAATCTTCACATCAAGTGGGTAGAGGAGTAAGGAATAATTAAATGTGTTCCAACATTATATTATAGAATAATTAAATGTGCCTCATAGAGCCCACTGGACACCACAGACCTAAATAACTGAAGATTTCAACTTTATCAAGGAAATTAGGAGAGTAGGCTAATCTTCAAAGGACTTTTTATTTACTAGAGTTAATATTATCTAATATTCCCTGTGGCTTAGCCATAATTCTCCAGCTAGCATGATGCTCTCTCACAAACTGACTACTTTTTAATGAATCATAACTTACATGTAATTGTAACCCTCTTCTTTACAATGGTAAGGTAATAAATTTTATAATTTTTGTCCTTTTAGAAACTGTTTCTTTGACATGAAGTTAAAATTCATTGCTCTACTACTATGGTAAAATGCCTTGTAGTGCTCATGTTTGACTTTGATCACCAACTACTACTAAACACATCTGTGTGTCTGAAACTTTGCAAAGCTATGTCATAAACCAAAATGCTAACAGCAATAATCTCTGTGAAGATGGCAGCTGCTGCTATATCAAAATAGATTTTCTCTAAAAAGCACCAAGTTTTTTCCACCTGCACCTTACAATGCAGAGAAAAGAAATTTACATAGTCATGGCAAGTATATGGTAAAGAACATGAAAAAAGAAAAAATTTACTAAGAAAAAATTTACATCCTAAAACATATGCTGATCTGCCTTAACCTGGCCTTCTCATGTTTGGTGATGAACAGAAATCAAGGCCCAATATTTCTGAAAATTAGACAGTTTTATGTAATAATTTACCATATTAAGCAAGACCTCCAGGGGACTTTGTTCTTAGTGTCACTATGAGTGAAAAAAAAAAAAAAAAAAACCCTAAACAACACAACTATTCATTTTTGAAGATGATTGTTAGAAAGGTTAACTTGAAACTAAATACAAATGAGAAAAAAATTTTAAATAACCTAAAGAAGTTATGACTATGGGCATGGATTTGCAGCCAGCCTTATTGACATCAGCTGGAGGGGTGGGGCCGGGAAACTTCAAGCTTTATCTTGGTTTGTGGTGCTCCTAGACTGGTAGTGCCCCCAGGTGCCCAACAGAAGCAAATGCAAATCCTCTAGAGTAAGACTCTTATCTGTATTGTATTAATAGATCTTCAAAGAATTTCATGAGTGCAGTAATAATGGAAAAATAAAACTCCTGAGAGTCCCTTGGAGTCCCAAGGAGATCCAACCAGTCCATTCTAAAGGAGATCAGCCCTGGGTGTTCTTTGGAAGGAATGATGCTAAAGCTGAAACTCCAGTACTTCGGCCACCTCATGCGAAGAGTTGACTCATTGGAAAAGACTCTGATGCTGAGAGGGATTGGGGGCAGGAGGAAAAGGGGACAACAGAGGATGAGATTGCTGGATGGCATCACCGACTCGATGGATGTGAGTCTGAGTGAACTCAACGAGTTGGTGATGGACAGGGAGGCCTGGTGTGCTGTGATTCATGGGGTCGTAAAGAGTCGGAGATGACTGAGTGACTGAACTGAACTGAACTGAACTGAACTGAAAACTAAGTAGGTACCAACGCAGACATTTGGAAAGGAATCCAGAGGGGAGGAAAAAAAAAAAAGTTACAATGATCTCAAGTGTTGGAAGCATCACACATAAACCAGCATTTAAAAACTTTATTTACAACATTTAAAGAATAAAAATGGTAAGCTTTAAAATATCTTTAGGGTACAGGAGGAAACGGGTTTCCCAAGTGATTCAGTGGTAAAGAATCCACTAGACAATGTAAGAAATGCAGGAGACGTGCGTTCAATCCCTGGGCTGGGAAGCTTCCCTGAAGGAGGAAATGGCAATCACTCCAGTATTCTTGCCTGGAGAATCCCACGGAGAGAGGAGCCTGGTGGGCTATAGTCTATCCATAGGGTCACAAAAGAGTCAGACAGAACACAGCACAGCAACAACAGCACAATACTTAAAAAATAAAGACTGCATTAGATTAAAAAAAGACTGCTTGATGTTCACAAGAGTCACATCTAAAACACAGACACAGAAAGAGTGAAAGGAAAAGAATAAAGAACACACATAAAACTGATTTGGTTTCACTACTATCAAGACTAAACTGACCCTAAGATGAAAATGTTCTGATTAACATAAAATTTATTACGATAGAATAAATATTAATTGGGAAAATATGTGAAATAAAATATGAAAGAAATACGAGAAATAGACAAGTCATTAATCATAGCAGAAATTTTAAAATACTTTTTCAATAAACAGTAGGGAAAATAGAAAAAAATAATATTTTGCTATATTTAGTAGCTTGGGAATATATAGCCTTTTTAAGTACTATTGGAACAATTATGAATACTGACCTTTTTCTGGGCCATAAATCAAATGTTATTAAATAGCTAAGGATGAAAATAATAATTAAGCTAAATTAAATGGGAAAAAAAGATATCTGGAAAAATCTCCTTTTATTTGAAAATTAAGAATTTAACTTCTAAGTAATTGTTGTGTCAAAGAAGAAAATAGAAGAACATCAGCTAAATAATAACAATAATGAAAATTTTAGCTCATATTAAACTTTGCATTATAGAATGCAGCTAAAGTTCCACAAGGAGGAAACAAATCACATGTAGGAGAGAGAAAGAGACTAACGAGCTAAATATCTATCTTATACAGGAGAAACAAAGCAGGGAAAATAAAAAATAGAAATAGAGATTAATACAATAGAAAATGCTCAAAAAAGAGCATTTAAAAAGCCCAAATTGTTTTATATCAAAAACTACTGTTAAATTGATGACCCCTTAGTGTCATCCTGCTTATTTAACTTATATGCAGAGTACATCATGAGAAATGCTGACCTGGAGGAAGCACAAGCTGGAATCAAGATTGCTGGGAGAAATATCAGTAACCTCAAATACAGAGATGACACCACCCTTATGGCAGAAAGCAAAGAAGAACTAAAGAGCCTCTTGATGAAAGTGAAAGAGGAGAGTGAAAAAGTTGGCTTAAAGCTCAACATTCAGAAAACGAAGATCATGGCATCTGGTCCCATCACTTCATGGCAAATAGATGGGGAAACAGCGGAAACAGTGTCAGAGTTCATTGATTAAGGTTACCTTTGATTCTGCACTGAACTCAACCAATCTTATTCTATTGGCATAAGTGACACCAGGCAAGAGGACCCTTATTGGGGACTGACTTGAGAGTGTTGGTCACGCCAGGTTTCCCAAACCCACACTTCTGACTGACTGGTTACAAATCTGACTGACTGGTTACAAATCCGGGAGTTTCCACAAACCCTCCCAGGTCTGATGATTTGCTGCTGCTGCTGCTGCTGCTAAGTCGCTTCAGTCGTGTCCAACTCTGTGAGACCCCATAGATGCCAGCCCACCAGGCTCCCTGGTCCCTGGGATTCTCCAGGCAAGAATACTGGAGTGGGTTGCCGTTTCTTCCCCCAATGTATATGATAATTTGCTAGAATGTCTCAAAGAATTCTTATAACAACACTTTCATTATGAAGTCTACAGATCAGGGTCTTCCCTGGTGGCTCAGACAGTAAAGAATCTGCCTGCAATGCAGGTGGACCCATGTTCCATCTCTAGGTCAGGAATATTGCCTGGAGAAGGGCATGGCAATCTACTCCAGTATTCTTGCCTGGGTAATACCATGGACAAAGGAGCCTGGCGGGCTAAAGTCCATAGCATCGCAGAATCAGACATGACTAAGTGAATAACACACACCTATAGATCAGAAGGCCCAGCCAAATGAAGACACATATAGAACAGGAGGGGAGGTTGGGTTTATCATTGAATTGATCGACATATTGATAATTTACTGCAATAGTCGACCAGAAGAGAAAAATCTAATTTTCTCAATAGATGCAGCAGAAATGTATCTTCCATTCATATTGCTGCAGCTGCTGCTAAGTTGCTTCAGTCATGTCCGACTCTGTGCGACCCCATAGACGGCAGCCCACCAGGCTCCCCTGTCCCTGGGATTCTCCAGGCAAGAACACTGGAGTGGGTTGCCATTTCCTTCTCCAATGCATGAAAGTGAAAAGGGAAAGTGAAGTCGCTCAGTTGTGTCTGACTCTTCGCAACCCCATGGACTGTAGCCTACCAGGCTCCTCTGTCCATGGGATTTTCCAGGCAAGAATACTGGAGTGCGGTGCTAAGACTCTGTAAATGAGGACTTAATAATAGTCACTGTAGATATTTCCCATCTCATGTTCAGGAGACACATCTGGTCATTAAATTCTCCAGTTTTCTGGAGCTATTATTAAATTCTCCAGTTTTTCATTGAACTTTTCTCCAGTTTTATTGAGATATTATTGACATACAATATATATAAGATGTAGGATGTGAAAATTTTATACATTTATGCATAATATTATAATGCAGGGCTTCCCTGGTGGTGCAGATGGTGAAGAATCTGCCTGCAATGCAGCAGACCTGGGTTCAATCCCTGGGTTAGGAAGATCCCCTGGAGAAGGAAATGGCAACCCACCCCAGGATTTTTGCCTGGGGAATTCCATGGACAGAGGAGCCTGGCAGGCTAGAGTCTATGGGGTCAAAAAGAGTAAGACATGACTGTGTCACTAACACTTCACTTATCACAAATTAAGTTAGTGAACACTTTCATCCACTCACATATTCGCCATTTGTGTGTGTGTGTGGTGATAACTTTTAAGATCTTCTATCTTGAAACTTTGAAGTATATAATACAGTAGTGTTAATTACAGTCACTAGGCAGTGCACATTCCAGACCTTATTAGCTGTATCATTTATAAGTGCTTTTTGTAAATCAGTCTTTTCTTTCTGTTCTGTGTCTGGCCTTGGTTGTCTCTCATTGGAACTACTTGAACTGCTTTTTTGTTGAGTTATTTTCTTTACTATTGCTCATCTGCCATTTCTACCCTAAACTTTCTAACATTTAAATCTGTTTACTTTGCTCAATATTTTCCATCAAATTGCTCAATATTTTCCATCAAATTTCCATGGTTTAGAGCATGAAATTTGATAGTTTGAGGCTCCCTATACCCCTGGACAAATAATCATCCCTCATATTAATTATAAGTTAGAAACATCAAACTTCCAACTTCAAAAGTTTCCTACTCATCTTTTGGGAATTTTTAACAGTTCAGTTCAGTTCAGTTGCTCAGTCGTGTCCGACTCTTTGTGACCCCATGAATCGTAGCACGCCAGGCCTCCCTGTCCATCACCAACTCGTGGCGTTCACTCAGACTCACGCCCATCGAGTCCGTGATGCCATCCAGCCATCTCATCGTCTGTCGTCCCCTTCTCCTCCTGCCCCCAATCCCTCCCAGCATCAGAGTCTTTTCCAATGAGTCAACTCTTTGCATGAGGTGGCCAAAGTACTGGAGCTTCAGCTTTAGCATCATTCCTTCCAAAGAAATCCCAGGTCCAATCTCTTTCAGAATGGACTTGTTGTATCTCCTTGCAGTCCAAGGGACTCTCAAGAGTCTTCTCCAACACCACATTTCAAAAGCATCAATTCTTCGGTGCTCAGCCATCTTTACATGCAATAAAAATTATGGCTTACATTTCCATAGCTTTTAGTCTGAGAGAGACGTCTCTAGTTTGTATTACAGTATTTTATTTTATAATAGAGAGTATTATTATAATCCCTTCTTTCCTTTTTTTGAGATTTTCTTTAGCACAGTTTTAAGTTCACTGCAAAATTCAGAAAAGGTACAAATATTTCCCATATACCCTCTGTCCCCACACATATATAGCTTCCCCTCTTCTCAATGTCTCCTACCAGAGTGGGACATTTGTTACATCTGATGAACGTACTTTGACACACCATAATCCTCCAAAGTTCATATTCTACTTTAGAATTCACCTTTGACATTGCATATTCCAGGGCCTGGAAAAATGAGCAAAGACTTGTATTATTATAGTATCATAGAGACTATTTTAACTGCCCTACAAGTCTCATTGCTCTGCATACTTGACTCTCTTTCTCCCTCCAGCATCTGGCAATCACTGATTTTTTTACTCTCCCCATAGTTTGGCCTTTTCCAGAATGTTATATAGTTGAAATCATTCAATATACAGCCTTTCACATGACTTAAAGCAAAAGGCTTTCAGATTCTTCCATGTCTCTTTTTAGCATTGAATAACATTCCGTTGTCTTGATGAACCACAGTGTGTTTATCTATTCACCTACTGAAAAACAGGGCTTTCCAGGTGGTGCTGTGGTAAAGAATCCACCTGTCAATGCAGAAGACACTGGAGACACAGGTTGGATGCCTTGGTCAGGAAGATCCCCTGGAATAGGAAATGGCAACCCACTGCAGTATTCTTGCCTGGGAAATCCCAGGGACAGAGGACCCTGGTAGTCTACAGTCCAGGGATCATAAAAAGTTGGACACAACTGAACAGGCATGCACTGAAAGACAAGCTGGTCATTTCCAAGTTTTGGCAATTCTGAATAAAGATGTTACAACAGCCTTGTACATGTTTATGTGTAGACACACATTTTCAGCTTCTTTGGATAAATACCAAGGAACACAATTGCTATATCATATGGTAAGAGTATGTTTCAGTTCAGTTCAGTTCAGTCCTTCAGTCGTCTCTGACTCTTTGCGACTCCATAAACTGCAGCACGCCAGGCATCCCTGTCCATCACCAACTCTTGGAGTTTGCTCAAACTCCTGTCCATCGACAACCATCTCATCCTCTGTCATCCCCTTCTCCTCCTGCCTTCAATCTTTCCCAGTATCAGGGTTTTTTTTTTTTTTTTTTTAACAATAAGTTAGCTCTTCCTATTACGTGGCCAAAGTATTGGAGTTTCAGCTTCAGCATCAGTCCTTCCAATGAATATTCAGATCCTTTAGGATTGACTAGTTTGATCTCCTTGCAGTCCAAGGGACTCTTAAGAGTCTTCTCCAACACCACAGTTCAAAAGCATCAATTCTTTGATGCTCAGCTTTGTAAGAAACTACCAAACTGTTTTCCAAAGTAGCTGTATCCCTTCTTTCTTGAGGTAACTGAGAACGCACGATGTTGAGTCACTTTTTCTAACTAAAGGCAGACCTGGGATCAGAATTCAGTTCTTATAACTGCTAGTTTACTGCTCCTTTAAATTGGAGTAACCTTTGTATATGAATTTTGACTCACAGAATCATTCCTCAATAGTGACCAACTATTTTGGTCACTCTATGACAGCTTTTTTTTTTTTTTTTTAAATTTATATATACCTTTTCCCCTGTCTTTCCTGTTCTGTGTTCTTGATTACTAGACATTTTCTCTTCCTTATCTCATTTGTCTATGCCTTTGTAAGAAGAATGATGGAATTATAGAAGATGGAGAGAGTTCTGTTCTTTCTCTTTCTCTTAGTCTGGGACTACAACATGGAATATTTTATTTGTATCCACCTTGGAGAACTCATATGACTATGTTCGTGGCTTATTGATAACTAAGTAAGGTTATTTCTTTTTTATCAGACTTTCTATTTGTTTCTTTATTTTTGGCTGTGCTGGATCTTCTTTGCTACATGTGGACTTTCTCGAGGTGCAGTGCACGGGCTTCTCATTGTGGTGGCTTCTCTTGTTGCGGAGCATGGGTTCTAGACATGTGGGCTTCAGTAGATGCAGCACGTGGGCTCACTAGTTGCAGATTGCAGGTTCTAGAGTGCAGGCTCAGTAGTTGTGCACTCAGGCTTAGTCACCACATGGCGTGATTCAAAAGCAACACATTGAATAATCTGAGAAGTACATTAAGTAAAACTGGACTGCACATATTTTTAACTTGAAAATTTCCGAATTAATTTACTGAAAACCCCCATGGGAAGTAACTATATGTCACAGATGCCAAATTAGAAATCTCCAGATTATAAAATCATAACCCCTAGAGGAATATTTATCAGTATGTTTACTTAATATCTAACAGCATGTGAAATTTATTTATTAATATGCCTGTAGAATCTTCCCAGACTATGCGTCCAGTCTGTTTTCCCTGTGGTGGCAGGCACATTCCTAACCACTGAACTACCAGGGAATTCCCAGTAAGCTTATTTCTATAATTCATCTAGATTAGTTTTCTCTCTGTTTTTTTTTAAAGAGAAAACTTTTTGCCAATACATAAAATTAAGTTTAAATTAATTTCATCAAGTAATATTTTTGAAAGCTTTATTTTCTTCTATCCTGTTTATGCTATAGTGTTACTCGCTCAGCTGTATCTGACTCTTTGTGACCTCATGGATTGTAGCCTGCCAGGCTCCCCTGTCCAAGGGATTTTCCATGCAAAAATACTGGAGTGAGTTGCCATTCACTTCTCCAAGGGATCTTCCTGACTCAGGGATAGAATCCCCGTTTCCTACACACTTAGGTACAATTTGTTATCTTTAAATCTAGGAAGAGTTCATAATGCATGCTTGGTAAATATACCAAAGAGGATTAAGTTCATACTTGAAGGCAATTTGCACTGATGTCACTTTTCTAACCTAGCCTTTTTAGTAGCATTTTAGCATTATCTATTTTAATAATCAATTAGAAGAATTTCCTTGCATTGCTACTGAAATTTTTAAACATGTAGCTAGTCAACTTTTGAATTTTGATTGATTGCTACTGACCAACATATACAATATTTTAAAATCTTATGCACTTTAGTTATTTGCATGATTTAGTATTTTCAACAGCTGCTGCCAACTATTCACATCACAGATTGCTATATATTCCAAATGATAGGAAAAAAGGGCTGACATGCCAATTGTAAACCTGTAAACTTTGTTACAAAAGCAACACATTGAATCATCCTAGAAGTACATTAAGTAAACCTGGACTGCACATATTTTTAAATTGAAAATATCAGAATTAATTTACTGAAAACCCCCATGGGAAGTAACTATATGTCACAGGTGCCAAATTAGAAATCTTCAGGTTATAAGATCATAACCCCTAGAGGAATATTTATCGGTATGTTTACTTAATATCTAACAGCATGTGAAATTTATTTATTAATATGCCTGCAGGTTTTTCTCTAATCCCACTTCTCAAGATGCACACACATAGATAGAAAGCCAGGAGGGGGTGAATTGCCCTGGAACTGTTTCCATCTAAGCTGAAAAATATGGTTATAATGGGAAAAGCAAAAGTTGCTCTCCTTCTGACCTTGAACATTTGTGCACATCCAAAGTAAAATATGTGGACAAATTCTAAGATCTGCCTTCATGGCATCTCCCCTGCCATACCCTTAGCCCAATCTAAAGTGAGCATTGAATGCACTGTCTTTGAGTATAACTAATCTATAGGCCCTATTTTATCATCCCTTCAATTATAGTTTATAGGTATCGCTGTTATTTACTTTAGATGCTCTACATTGATAGAGATCTTGGTGTGATCATTTGTTTTAATATGTGACACATAGCAAAGTGACTTTGTACATTGACATCTACCAAATATTTATTAAATGCATTGGATTTGAATTGAATTATATTTATGTATGTAAAAATTTAAACATGTAAACCAATAAGTAAAGTTAATGATATCAAAGAGGAAGAATAACAGTTTTTTAAACTGGCAAAGAAACACATTTCAGAAAGTTTTAGAATATAATTTTAAAAAGTACATTCATTTTTCAAGAGAAGCTATGATACCTGATGGTATTAAACACATGGTTTTCTGATATCATTTTTATCTATACAAAATAAAGTACACAAGTGAAGCGACTGTCTGGATAATTTAAATTGAAACATTTTTGCTTCAATTTTCTATGCGTTTTGAGTATAACTATTGATCTGACTTGAAATACCCAATGTAGCCTCTGTGTTATACTTCATTTAGCATGTATGGACTTAACCATAATGAAAGAAATCTTCTTGAGGCCATAACAGCTAGACTGCATGCAGTACTAACACCAGACATTTGTATAATGCCTTACACATCTCACAAAAGTGCTTTCACATCAATTATTTCATTAAGTCCTCAGGTGGGTGTGTTGGGGCAAGCAAACTGTGAAGTAGATGGCAAATTATTATGACTCACATTTTATAGATATAAAAGAGGGGGATACATTTTGTATGTTTCTTGCAAATACCTAAATATCTTGCACAAAAGTCTCTTGCTTATTGAAATCTAGCTGCTTTAACATGAAGGTAAATCTTGATAAAAGTAAAGCCTATTTGTATACATTTGGGACTTGCTATTCACCTAATGTTGTCAAGTAGTGGGGAGTACAAATTAGACTTTTATAACTGTTAAGTTCCAGATGTTTGTAAATGTACCATGGGAATATATAAAAGAAACTTATGTGTTCTAGAAGGGACTGAGAGTATGCACAGAAGAGATGGCATTTTGAATTGAATCTTAGAGGATGACTTCAACAATGAGAGAAATGATTAAAGCTGAAAGTGATGGCTCTCAAATGTAAAACTGCCCATCAGAGTTGACAGTCTGTAGCATGCTTTTGGAGAAGGCAATGGTAACCCACTCCAGTACTCTTGCCTGGAAAATCCCACGGACGGAGGAGCCTGGTGGGCTGCAGTCCATGGGGTCATTGAGAGTTGGACACGACTGAGCGACTTCACTGTCACTTTTCACTTTCATGCATTGGAGAAGAAAATGGCAATCCATTTGAGTTCTTTCCTGGAGAATCCCAGGGATGGCGGAGCCTGGTGGGCTGCTGTCTATGGGGTCGCACAGAGTCGGACATGACTGAAGCAACTTAGCAGCAGCAGCAACTTTCTTTAGCTTCACAGGAAGTTACCTGGGAGAAAATTATGGAAAATACAACTAGAAAAGTATCAGTGACCAGATTATGAGTAGTTTTGAACTCCAAACTAAAGATTTTGGCTCTGCTTGTGTAGGCAATAAGGAAGGTTCTTTGTTTTTGTTTTGTTTTAGGGTAAAAATGTAGGAAACCTTACTCTGATAGGAGGTGAGAAGGGAGTTGAGAAGGGAATCTTAGGCCAGTATTTTCCAAGCACCTCAAAGGACACATACAAAATGTTAACATGTGCATTTGGGCCAAACTGAGAAGGTTTTGCCTGTGTGTGGGCTGCCATCTCTCTGAGACCTGCTCCTCCCAGCCTGCCTGAAGGCTGAGAGAAAAACTGTAATTTATCTCACTTGACTCTACTGGCTCCACCATCAAAGAGCCTTTTACCTCTGTTGGGAAACACTGCCTTCAGCAAAGGAAGGAGGAAGGAGAGGTAAAGAGGACAAGACAAGGGATGTAAGGAGACAGAAGGAGAAAGGAAGCAGAAGTGTGGTATCATAAAGCCAGTGGTATCATGAGTCAAAGGAGGAGAAACATTTTTAAAAGGGAGAAAGCCAAAAAGACTTGACCACTGTTTAAAAGTAGCCTTCGGTTCAGTTCAGTTCAGTTCAGTCACTCAGTCGTGTCTCTTTGCAACCCCATGAACTGCAGCACGCCAGGCCTCCCTGTCCATCACCAGCTCCTGGAGTTCACCCAAACCCATGTCCATTGAGTCAGTGATGCCATCCAACCATCTCATCCTCTGTTGTCCCCTTCTCCTCCTGTCTTCAATCTTTCCCAGCATCAGGGTCTTTTCAAATGAGTCAACTCTTCGCATCAGGTGGCCAAAGTACTGGAGTTTCAGCTTCAACATCAGTCATGGGAGTTCAATTTTTATAGCCACTCTTGTATGAAAAGCAGTATGGAAGTTCTTCAAAAAATTCAAAATGAACTACCATATGATCTAGCAATTCCATTCCTGGATATGTATCTGAAGGAGTTGAAATCAGTATTTCTAAGGGATATCTGCACACTTATGTTCATTGCAGCATTATTCACAGTAGCCAAGATATGGAAACAAGTCAAGTGTCCAACAATGGAAATATAGAGAAAATGCTATATATATATATATATATATATATATACATGCGGTATGTGTACACACACACATACAACGGAAGACGATGCAATCATGAGAAAGAAGGAAACACTGCCGTTTGCAACAACATGAATAGAGATAAGTTGGACACAGAAAAACAAATATTGTATGATCTTACTTATATGTAGAATCTAAAAAAGCTGAACTTATAAAAACAGAATAAAATGGTAGCTACCAGGGCCTTGCGAGTGGGGGAATTGGGAAGATGTTGTTTAAGGGTAAAAATTTACAACTGGTTGATACAGAGGTCCCAGAACTCTAATGCATAACATAGGGATTACAGTCAGCAATACTGTATTAGAAACTTTTTGGACATTAAGGAGATCAAACCAGTCACTTCTAAAGGACATCAACCCTGAATATTCATTCACTGAAGCTAAAGCACCAAAACTTTGGCCAAAGAGCTGATGCAAAGAGCTGATTCATTGGCAAAGACCCTGATGCTGGGAAAGATTGAAGGCAGGAGGAGAAGGGGGTGACAGAGGATGAAATGGTTGGATGGGTGTCACTGACTGGATGGACATGAGTTTGAGCAAACTCAAACTGTGGATGATACTGAACGGCAGAGAATCCTGCGTAATGCAGTCCATGGGGTTGCAAAGAGTCAGACATAACAGCTATTGAACAGCAAAGAGAGTAAATCATAACTGTTCTTAACACAGAAAAGAAATGAAACTATGTGGCATGATAAAGATGTCAGCTAATACTACTGCTGTAATCATATTGCGATATATAAATGTATCAAACAAATGCCTTGCACACCTCAAACTTGCCCAATGTCACAGTCAATTATATCTCAATAAAACAAAGAGAGAAAAAAAGAAAAATCAAATTGTGTGGAAGCTAAGAGGACACAGGTTAGGACAATGTCATCCCTCATTGCTTATTAGAGAGCAGTTTGAGTAAAAAAGAGGGCATGAAAGGCAGATTAAGTAGTGACTGGGAGGTAGAGAAGTGATGTGTACAGGTCACGGTTCTTATAAGAGGCTACTGGGGGAGGGCAAAGAGCAATAATCTGAAAAGAGAGGCAAGGGCTCATTGGGAAATTGAAGACTGGAGTATGTGTGTAGGACTGTGGACAGGAGAAAAAAGGAAACAATTGATACAGCAAAATGTGGGCAAATGAGAGAGAGTGGAATCAAATGCATGAGTAGAGAAATTAACCTTGGCATTGGTTAAAAATATGTCTTTCTTTACTAGAAGTATTGGTAGAGAGAGAGAGATTTTGAAGGGAAGAAATGTGAGAATGTTCTCACTCAATAGCTTTTGCTTTTTCTGTAAAATAAAATGTGAGCAGGATGGTAATCATTCAACAATTCCTACTGGGGAAAAGGATAGTTGACAAGGTAGAGTGAAGTTAGGGTCAGATGCATCTATCAGTCATGTTCTGAACACTGTGCCCAACAATATCCTAGGTGCTGTAGGGGATGTAAAATATGGATGACATAATTCTTGTCCTTGAAGGAAAACACACATACAAACATCTTTAAAGATAAGGAAATCTTTGCAAACTAAACTATTATTTGCTGCAAAGCACAAAAGCAATCGTATGGAAGAACTAGGGGAGCTGTGAAGAAGCTGAGAAAAGCTTCATACATTATGTGGATAAACAGAGGATTCATTTTTAGAAAGAAGCAGAAACCAGAATCAGGATGGCACACACGGCAGATAGTAGAGGAAGTGGGTGATGACGAACACAATTGAATACTTTGGAAGGAACCAAAGTATTGTCTGTGGAGAGTATAAAGATGCATGAAGATCAGTTAGGTATTTACATGCATGATGCAGGAGAGCATGGAGATAATAGAGGTGGAAACATAATAAACCAGGAAACTGTTGCAGCAAACCAGATGTGAGGCTATGCAAGAGTAATGCCCATGCCAGAATGGGGAGAGGAAGGGATAAATCTGAGATATATTCTGAAGGATGATTTGCTAAAATAATGTGACAGACTGGATATTGATTGGGAGGAAGTAAAGAATAAACTGTGTTTTTAAGTTTCCACTTCTGGGAGATAGAAAAATGATGTTAGTGGCGAAATGGAACATCTGGGAAAACAAGACTGTTCTGGGGTGAGGATGATGAGTTTCACTTTGGGGCTTTTTGATGTTTAGGGGAATAGTAATGAAGATAGATGATAGGTATTTGTTGGACATTTCAAGTCTGTGATGGGAAAGTACAGGTACTTCTAATTTGAATTATCACCAAGAGGTCATCAATGAAGCTTTGGGAAAGAATCAACTCACCAGAGAAAGGGCTTGGAGACACATAGGATCAGAGAATTAAGACTTGAGTTTCAATCAGCATTTCCAGTTAAAAATGAAGAACAAGAAGCCAAGCCTGATAAGGAGGCAAAGCAAAGGATCAGAAAGTATGGGCAACTAATGAATCAACATGTTTTGAAACAGAGCAAGAAGAAAACCTCAATTTTGTTGCAGTCCTGAATATTCATTGGAAAGACTGAGGCTGAAGCTGAAGCGCCAATCCTTTGGCAACCTGATGTGAAGAACTGACTCATTGGAAAAGATCCTGATGCTGGGAAAGACTGAAGGCAGGAGGAGAAGGAAATGACAGAGGATGAGATGGTTGGATGGCATCACTGACTCAATGGATATGAGTTTGAGCAAGCTCCAGGAGTTGGTGATGGACAGGGGACCCTGGCACGTTGAAGTCCATAGGGTCACAAAGAATCGGACATGAATGAGCAACTGAACTGAACTGACAGGTCATGAAGAAATAGAATTGATAAAAATACACTGAATCTGAGCAAAAGGAGATCATTTTAAATATTTCAGCAATTACTTTCAGTGAAGCAATGGGAGAAGAAGAGAATGAAGGTATGAGGTAAACAGACAGTAATTATATGCTCAGATCTTTCCAGAAGAGAGCATGTTAGAATTTCTTAGAGTCTTGAGGAAGTGCTTTGTTGATCATCAGTGAAATTGATGGGATGTTATACTAGACCCTGCTCACCCCTGAGTCATCTGGAGCAGATCCATTTACATGTTTGTAAGTATGTGTATGTGAGCACATGTGCCTATGTGTAGGTGTCTTCACACACATATAGATTTAGGAGCTGCCTATAATATTTTATTTGGAGAGGTGTGTGATGCTAAAATAAAACATAAAATATAATAATCTTCTCTAGAAGTTTGGCAATCAAAAAGAGACCAATAACAGATGAGTGCTAAAGAAGATAGGGTAATTTTACAACAGGATATTAACTCTCAGTATTTAGAGAAAACTGGCTGTGGTCTCATACATCTCTTATTTTAAATGTTGGCTCTATTTACTAACTGTGTGAGTGAGTTATGGGTTTCCCAGGTAGCTCACTGGTAAAGAATCTGCCTACCAGTGCAGAAGACACAGGAAATGGAGGTTTGATTCCTGGATTGGGAAGCTCACCTGGAGGAGGAAATTGCAACTCACTCATACTCTTGCCTGGAGAATCCCATGGAGAGAGGAGCCAGGTGGGCTACAGTCCATGAAGAGTGTCCACAAAGAGTTGAATACAACTGAGCACACATGTACATGAGTTACACAGCCTCTTTTAACCTCAGTTCTCACCTGTCTGAAACGTATACAGCAGTTCACTTTGTGGGGTGATTGTTAGGATGAGATTGGAGTAGGCAAGGGGACCAATTTTTTCATCTCTGATTTCCATTTCAATGAATGTGATTTCTACAAACCACACACTGAGGTATATAGGAAATGAAACTTCATGTTCTGTAATTAATCTGAATCTCTGACTTGAGCTCCCATTTTGATAGATGGCAGAAATCTTAGCTGAGTCATTTCTAGGTGAACTCAAAAGCTCTGTGTGTTCTCAGACATTTCATTTTTAAACCCAAGTAAATCCATGATTTACCTCCCCACACAGTCTGTCCAGGGTGGCATCTAAGATCTTATGCATCTTCTTGGTTCTGAGTTGTCCTTGGTTAACTCGTCGTTGGCATGCTTTGGGATTTGCCCTCTGACTTCCTCCTGGAGCCCATGTCATGCTCTGCATAGGCACCAGATAACGTGTAATGGATCGCATCTCATCCTCTGATGCTTATGAAACAAACCAAGATTCACTGACTGCTGTGGCGTCTTCCTACCTGGAGCAAGAGTCCACTCTCTGTACACCAGCTATTTCAGCCAGCCAGAATATATTCATCTCTTCAGGGCCATGAGAAAATATGAGTCTCCTTGGAGACGTATTGAGGTTTAGGGGGTTACCTTGAGCTCCTTCAGACCTGCCTGGCCCCTCAAGTATAGTCATGATTGCACCAACTCTCAGATTCCCCCTAAGGTTTCTTTGTTTGTTTGTTTTTTCCTAAGAAGTAATGTCCTTTCAGGCTACACTTTGGGAAATTCAGCTCTGGTCTTAAATTTACAAACCTAGCTGAGGTTTCTCTGCTTATATCTCCTGGAAAACAACAGGAAAAAGAGGCCGTCTCACAGAGTCCTTTCAGAAACTCTTTTGAACATAGCAATGTTCAAAGCTGTGCTCCTGCTCTCCTACTGTGCCTTTACCCCTCCTTTTCTCCTGCTTACAGCATGTAGTGGTGTTGTTGTTCAGTTGCTAAGTGGTGCTTGACTCTGAGACCCCATGGACTGAGCCTACCAGGCTCCTCTGTCCATGGGATTTTCCAGGCAAGAATACTAGAGTGGGTTGCCATTTCCTTCTCCCGTGGATCTTCCCAACCCAGGGATCAAACTCATGTCTCCTGCACTGGCTGGCAGGTTCTTTACCACTGAGCTACCTGGGAAGCCCACAGCCTCTAGTGTGGATCTGAGCAAAACTCTGCTTGCATTTGGTCATTGATATTTACAAAGCCTTTCTATGCACAGCTTGGATCTTCAGTAGATGAATTTCCTTGGATGCTTTGCTATCTTCTTAAAACAGAGTTTTTGATGGAGCTGGATGAGTAAGCTGGACAAGGTTCTGTCAAGCTGCTCTAGGGGCTAAGTTTAATGTCAAGTGATGGTGCTGAAGTCTTCTCCCAAGAATATTGTGCGATTTTGTTCTTTTCTGTTTGTTTTTAAGTCAATCTACACACATAGTCATGGTTAAAGGAGGAAATGGGTTCATTTAGATTATATAGGTTTGCAAGTTAGTTTTAGGTCAACATAAGGGCAGCCTAGGCCATCCTGCCCACTTGGTTTTATTGCCCAGGTATAATATGACCCCTATGTCAACATTTTCAGCACAGATATGCGAATTAGGTTGTTCAGCAGTCATTAAAAATGGAACAGCCCTACTGGACAGATTTTAATTCATGCAGTTTCCTGGTATAGTCATTGGATAACCAGGACGGCTAAGAAAACTGCCTTATCAGCTAACTTCAGAAAAGGGCACAGAAACTAGTAGCTATTCTACTCCCCAAGTTGTGATGGTATATTCCTTATTTGGTTTGTGAAAACCTACCAACACCCACACAGACACATACACACTCCTTCTTACATGTTTAAACAACATAGAGTTACCATTCCTTATGGCAGCACAGACCTCAGAGTAACTCACTCGTGGGTTCAGCTTTCATTCTAGTTGTCTGAAAAGTTTGCCCTGCAGGATTTCCAATTGACTAGGATCAAAGCCTGCATATCAATAACTTCAGATATGGAGATGACACCACCCTTATGGCAGAAAGCAAAGAGTCTCTTGATGAAAGTGAAAGAAGAAAATGAAAAAGTTGGCTTAAAACTCAACATTCAGAAAACTAAGATCATGGCATCTGGGCCCATCACTTCCTGGCAAATAGATGGAGAAACAGTGGAAACAGTGGCAAACTTTATTTTGAGAGGCTCCAAAATCATTGCAGATGGTGACTTTAGCCATGAAATTAAAAGTCACTTATTCCTTGGAAGAAAAGTTATAACCAACCTAGACAGCATATTAAAAAGCAGAGATATTACTTTGCCAACAAAGGTCTGTCTAGTCAAGACTATGATTTTTCCAATAGTCATGTATGGATGTGAGAGTTGGACATAAAGAAAGCTGAGCATGGAAGAATTGATGCTTTCCAACTGTGGTGTTGGAGAAGACTCTTGAGAGTCCCTTGGAAATCCTAAAGGAAATGAGTCCTGAATATTCATTGGAAGGACTTATGGTGAAGCTGAAACTCCAATACTTTGGCCACCTGATGCGAAGAACTAACTCATTTGAAAAGATCCTGATGCTGGAAAAGATTGAAGGCAGGAGGAGAAGGGAACAACAGAGGATTAGATGGTTGGATGGCATCACCGACTCAATGGACATGAGTTTGAGCAAGCTCCAGGAGTTGGTGATGGACTGGGAGGCCTGGCGTGCTGCAGTCCATGGGGTCGCAAAGAGTTGGACATGACTGAGTGACTGAACTGAACTGAACTGAAGGATCAAAGACCTCTCTTGCACCGCACATTTTCTAAGCCACACTGTTTGCTGAATTGTCCTCTTTTTTCTGTCTCTCTTTTTTGGGACTGATTCAAAGACTAACTCAATTGCTTTCATATTTTCCCATAACTGTAATTTTTCAGGGGCTTCCCTGATGTGTCACTGAGTAAAGAATTCCTTGCGATGCAGGCGACATAGGAGACGCAGGTTTGATCTTGGGTTTGGAAGATCCCTTGGAGGAGGAAATGGCAAACCATTCCATTATTCTTGTCTGAAAAATGTCATGGACAGAAGCGCCTGGCGAGATACAGTCCAAAGGGTTGCAAACAGTCGGACATGACTGAGCAACTAAGTACACTTAATTTGTCTAGAATTCATACTAACTAAACTAAATCTATAATACCTTGTTTATTAGAAGCCCCTTTTTCATTAAACATGGATCAAATTAGTAGTTTTTAAACTAGTGGTAATATTGCTGCATTAAGACTTTCAGAACTCACTTTCTTTATTGTCCCAGAATTTTGAGAAAATACTGCCATGATCTCCCTAGGATTTGTCTTTTGGAGAACCTGTGCATTTAAATGCGTATGTTTTAGTGTCTTTGGATAATGTAAAGTTTTTTCTAAGTCATTGATATAAAGGCCACAAGCCTGAGTATGTTTAAGCACTGAAGATAAAGCAATAGAAGAAATAAAAGACACTGAGATTAAGCCTTGTCCCAAAAGAATTGTGGAGACACACACTCTAGTCCTCAGATAAGTAGGTTCATTTTTCACAAGAAAGAAGTTTTCCCTTCTATAAATGGGAGGAAGAGTGAAAGACCAGAAAACAAAAAAATAGAAAATCAAATTTGAGGTAAATCCAGAGTACAGAGGACTCACGGGATAGTTTCACTTTCATCTCAGAAACATGAGAGAGAAATCAGCATGAGCTTTGGTGTAAAACTGAAACATTTTTTATTTGACATGAGGCAAAAACTGAAACCACCACGATTTCCTGCCCATATGTTAAACAACACTGAACAAGTAAAAGTAATTTAATTATGTTAAAATAAGCCCTTATTTCAACAAGGGAAACTAAGCCCTTGCCTTAAATGCTTATGTATCAAAACTAACAGTTTGGTCATCAAGACTCCACCCATTCAATGTTACAACATCATAAATTCAACCCAGTTCCAACCAGGTAACTACTTTTCAAAATAGTTGCCTTGAAATTGCCCAAACCAGACCCTAAAAACCTATAACTGTCCTTTTTTAAAATCCCCGTTTGAAGGTACAGCCACAATTCTGTCAAACTGATGTTAGCTTTTTCTGCAGTAGATGTAAGAAACTTCATTTTGCTGTATCAACAGGTTCATCTCAAGGTCTTTTAGATGGCTGCTGGTCAACCCCAAATGGGTTTTCATTGCCCCTTTTCATAACTAAATGTAACTCATTTAACTGATTCCACATATAAAATTTATAGACCCAATATTTTCCCTAATAATACCGACATATATTTCATAGTAGTGCAAATAGAAGTCATGAATAAGGCAGCAATGCATCTATGAATAATGTTCAAATATTCTTAATTTCCTCTTAAGTCTTGTAAAGTGTGTGCTATGAACTACATACATCTAGATCTCCTTAATAGGGTGCTGTCTGATCTTTCCTTTCTTTCTAACTTTGGGTGGTTTGCTTTTCTTTTCAGAGCTTGAACTTCTTCTTCAGTAAAATGGGGTTCATTACTATACCACAAAGTTATTGGCAGAATTAAAGGGGTCCATGTAGGTAGAAGCCTAAAATAATCTCTAGCATATGGTACAAATACAATGTGTTGGTTCCATTCTTCTTTTTGTATATTTCCTTCTTGAAATTTGGAAGTTTGCCATATTTTAACAAAAAGTATAACTGGCTCTCATTTTTCTATGTTGCTGAACAGAGAATCTAGGAAAATGAAGTCTCTGCATGTCCCCACCACCTAGCAAATATTCTAATGTCTTTAAGATTATTTTCACATTGAGAGAGGAAGGCAGTGTCTCAGTGACTGAGAGAAAGCCATAAAATGCCCCAAGGCTCCTTAACTACTGGGAAATAGAAGCTCTACCTTTTAACTTAGTTGGGAGCTACAGAGTTTATTAATTTTTTTCTAGTAGTTGATCTTTCTATCACATCTTCTCCTATTGTATGTAGTATTTTTTAGTAAATACTGAGAATTTGGGTGACAAATGACTTGTACAAATTTCAAAAATTCCAATTAAGTACTGTATCTATTCCTGAATGTAAAATTTAATTCTTCTTATGCTTGATGTTCAATGGATTAAAAGCTGAATCATAAGGGATAAACTAGATGTTGCCATATTTTTGTATCCAAGTTTTGAAAGGTTTTCTTAGCTGGAATTTCCCTTTCTTTCCCTCTCTGTTCATTTGTATCCATCTGCTTCTCTCTCCCAAGCACATCTGTGTCTGCACATAAACACACACACACACACACACACACACACACCTGGGTTTCTTCCCTTTCGTGCTTTCATGTCACTGACTTTTACAGAATCTATGCTTAGGCAGTCTGGACAGCAGCAATCTAAAGACAGATTCCATCAAGCTCGTATCTGTTAGAACCTGCAGTGCTTGCATTTGGATTCGATATCTAACAATAATGTGGTATTTTATAAACATTAGTGAGGATGATTTTGCACTGGTCAGCAAAGGTAAAAAAAATAGGTGCTTTGGGAATACAAATAAAAAAGGAATTGGATCTGTCTCAACAAATTGCACAAATTGTAAATATCCCAAAGATGCAGCCGCTTACTCTGGCATAGGAAAATAAAGCTGACAATTATGCTTTAGGATGAATAGGTGAGTAATATGATGGTTTAAAAATTTCCTTTACCATTGTTCTTCTATTAAGTGCAGCAGTGTATTTGTTTATTAAATGCAGTTTCTGTCCTATCTGTCCGCTCAGTTCTTCAGATATTATTTTTATAATGCCAATGAAGATTTACAGTCAAGTCATGATCCTTTTCTATTCTGGTTTGGATCCGCAGATACAATTGTTCCATCAAGTTAAACATAATTATAGAATAATCTTTCACAAATATTATAGCTAATAACATTAGGGCCTTTATACATTCTGGTCTTCCATTTATGCACATTAAAATTTCATTTGAAATGAAAGAACTCTGAAGGTTTGAATATCTTTTTAAAACATCATATGTGGTTTCTAGCATTGTGTGCATCAAAACCTCAGAATTGGCCATGTTTGGTCAGGATTACATGACCTGGACAAAGTCAGAAGCAACTTGAAAGAAATGATTTCTGGCTGTAGCAAAGCAAACCTTAGTTTGATTATGAGCTAAACATTCCTCCTTGGTTTTAAAGATCAGAACTTGATATTTTACTCAGGCTACGGTCTGAACAGAGTTTTGTTTAGTGGGAAAAATGATCATCCTTTTAAATTTTACATGTTGTAATGCCTAAGACTCAACGCGTAGGAATTTGTCATGACAAAATCGACAATTCAGGGCATTGTTTTGACATGAATTAACATAAATATCACATCAGACAATTTTTAGTTACTTCATTGAATGTAGAGTCCTAGAATTTTGCTGCTTATATTAATTTTAGCACTCATGGAAACTAGAAATCCTCATGAGTTTATTTACCATTGTATAAATTCCAGTGAATGTGACTGCACAAAGTAAATTTAATGCTGTATTTTGAGGGGCTGGCCCTTATTTTTAAATATTTTCTAACATTTAATCTACATCAACCTTTTTTATTTCTTTATGTAATCACTTTTCATTAACTGCTATGAGACAAGTTCTCATAAACCAAGAAGACATGTTGTTCTGTTGAGTAACCATGGGTAAGAAAGATGATAGAACTTCGTACTGAAGCAATGTGGTCTGTTTGATTAAAATATTTTTTTCTTTGGCTTTGAAAATAATGTTCTCAGAATTAAAACAAAACCTAACAAACTTTGTACAACTCTGATTGTTAATATTAGTTTGGTAAAAGTTTCAGTAGATGTATTACTTTAAAACATTTTGGCATTTATAGAAGTAATTTTATTAAATGTGTGAGACTAGATATTTTTCAAGATTCACAGCTATATTCATAATTAAAATCAATGGATAGTTAAAGTTAATACACTCCTTCACTCTCTTTTTAGAACAATATTTATTTCTACAAAACAAGAGCCAACTGTATTTCTCTAAAAATATCCTATCGTGGTTTTGCAAATTAGTCAATGAATTTTAACAGAGTATGCTCTGACTTTGATCTTTTGTGCTGTCTAAATGAGCAAAGGTTTATTTTTCCTACTTATCGTTCTGAGCTATATTTCCATATTCTTGGGGGCACATTGATTTTGTATTGTCAAGTGACAGCATCAAAACATCACTCCCAACTTTCTGCACTTAATTGTAATATCATTTATTGATAAATGATGGTGTATCTGTCCTCTATTACTGAGAATAGTCCTCATATTCCTCAGGTCAAGAAGATCCCCTGAAGAAGGAAATGTCAACCCACTCCAGTATTCTTGCCTGGGAAATTCGATGGCCAGAGGATTCTGGTGGACTACAGTCCATGAGATCACAAAAAACCTGGACAGAGCTCAGTGACTAAACAACAACAATTATCAATTATGTACCTAATTCTCTTTCAGTGATAGGATCACCTATTTTGAGCTTGTCAAAACCTTCTCAAAAATAAGTAAGATTCATATAGTATAATAGAAATTCTCCTTCCTCCTCCTGGAGTTTGTCTCATCTTTTTTCCTTAAAACTATACTTCGCGCCTACTTCCAGCTGTGAATAAACATGGACATAGATAAGCACTGTTGATGCATGACCTTTGCCCACATGTGATGGTGGATAGATGACACTGCATTGAGCAAATGAAGAAACCGCTGCTTGGATCAGCACTCACTTAAGAGGAAAGATCATTTCTCCTTTCTTGCTATTTAGCCAAGCATTTACTGTGGGGATTTCCAAAGACCCAGTATTAGGGTTTCTGTCAAAAAGTTGACGGTCATACACACATATCTTGAAAGCAAATAGTTTGAAGTCAAAGGGCATAACTCATTGCATTTATTCCATACATGTTGTTAATTTAAGGTGCACTTTCTATCTCGAAAGGTCAGGAAATATCAATTTGATAGCTCATTCTTGTTCTACCTAATATTTTCTTTACTTTACATGCAAACACATCCAAGAGCCCAAAAGAGGCAAAGGAAAAATCATGTAAATTGCCTGATCTTTGTTCAGTGCAAAAGCTGAATTTAGCAGCTCTGCTCATCCAGCTCCCAGAGAAATCAAACATCGCAGAAAGTTTTGTCTTGCTGAATGGCCTTTCTGACCTTACTTTTGAACAACTGAAGATGTAAAAGAGCTAAAAGGTCGGAAGCAGAGATCATATTCCCTGGTAATACAAGTCCCTTATCTTGCGATCTCCACCGATGGCATGCTGGTCATTGGGTTCCTCCTGGCTTGGGAAAGCAAATTGTGAACATCCTTCTCTGAATCCAGTGATACTATGTTGGTGACATGAAATTAGGGTGGTGGGAATATGTACACAAAAGATATTGGCAAATGGCAAAATCAAGGAAATGATTTTTTCCTTAAGGAGCCAGTTGTTAAATATTTACCATAATATCATGGGTTATTTCTCTAATTAATTTGAGTTTACTGATTATTTTAATTGATTGCATTATATTTATGACTAGTGATTTGATACTTAATTGTATTTAATAGTGGAAGAAGATACTTAAGCATTGTCTCATAGTGTACGAATATTTCCCTTCGTTTAAGTGGCATCATTCCTTTCCTATCTTTTTGCACCTCAAGTTTCTCACTTAATAATATATCTTGGGAGATCTTCCTAAGACAGTACACACAGATCTAGTTTATTTTGTGTTATAACCACATTACACTCCATTGAATATCTTCACTAAAGTTTATTTACCCAGGTCCCTTAAGTTGAACAAAATAGCTAGTTTCCAGTTTTTAGCTATTATAAAGAATGCTGTGTTGACCACATTTTTTCATACTCTACTTTGTGTAAGCCACTTTTATATACCCAGAGAAGTGAAAATGCTGAGTTAAAATGTAGGGGGCATTTTATATTTTGATAGATATTGTTAATTTGAGGTCCTAAAAGTCTGAGTACAATTTGGCATTATTTAAAGTATCATTTAAAATGGTAATTCATGAACATATAGGCAGAACACTCTCTGACACAAATCACAGCAAGATCCTCTATGACCCACCTCCCAGAATAATGGAAATAAAATCAAAAATAAATGGGATCTAATTAAACTTAAAAGCTTTTGAACAATGAAGGAAACTATAAGCAAGGTGAAAAGGCAGCCATCAGAAAGGGACAAAATAATAGAAAACAAAACAGCTGGTAAAGAATTAATCTCAAAAATATACAAGCAACTCCTGCAGCTCAATTCCAGAAAAATAGAAGACCCAATCAGAAAATGGGCCAAAGAACTAAACAGACATTTCTCCAAAGAAGACATACAAATGGCTAACAAATGCATGAAAAGATTCTCAGCATCATTCATTATTAGAGAAATGCAAATCAAAACCACAATGAGGTACCATCTCATGCCGGTTAGAATGGCTGCTATCCAAAAGTCTACAAGCAATAACTGTTGGTGGGAATGAGATGCTAGGGAGAACACTGTGGAGATTCCCTGCCTTNATGCATGAAAAGATTCTCAGCATCATTCATTATTAGAGAAATGCAAATCAAAACCACAATGAGGTACCATCTCATGCCGGTTAGAATGGCTGCTATCCAAAAGTCTACAAGCAATAACTGTTGGTGGGAATGAGATGCTAGGGAGAACACTGTGGAGATTCCCTGCCTTATGACCCAGCAATCCCACTGCTGGGCACACACACTGAGGAAATCAGAATCGAAAGAGACATAAGTACCTCAGTGTTCATTGCAGCATTGTTTAAAATAGCTAGGACATGGAAGCAACCTAGATGTCTCTTGACAGATGAATGGATAAGGAAGTTGTGGTACATATACAAATGGAATGTTCAGTTCAGTTCAGTCACTCAGCCGTGTCTGAGTCTTTGCGACCCCATGAATCGCAGCACTCCAGGCCTCCTTGTCCATCACCAACTCCCGGAGTTCACCCAGACTCACATCCATCAAGTCAGTGATGCCATCCAGCCATCNGAGGCTTTTTAGTGTCTCTTCACTTTCTGCCATAAGAGTGGTGTCATCTGCATATCTGAGGTTATTGATATTTCTCCTGGCAATCTTGATTCCAGCTTGTGTTTCTTCCAGTCCAGCGTTTCTCATGATGTACTCTGTTAAATAAGCAGAGTGACAATATACTCAGGTATAAAAATGAATGCATTTGAGTTGGTTCTAATGAGGTGGACATAACTGGAGCCTATTATACAGAGTGAAGTACGTCAGAAAGAAAACCACCAATATAGTATATTAATGCATATATATAAAATTTAGAAAGACAGTAATGATAACCCTGTATGTGAGACAGCAAAAGAGACACAGATGTAAAGAAAAGACTTTTGGACTGTGTACGAGAAGGCGTGGGTGGGACGATATGAGAGAATAGCATTGAAACATGTATATCACCATATGTAAAATAGATGATCAGTGCAAGTTTGATACACGAAGCAGAGCATGCAAGGCTGGTGCTCTGGGACAACCCAGAGGGATGGGGTGGGGAGGGAGGTGGGATGGAGGTTTAGAGTGGTGGGACACATGTATACCTGAGGCTGATTCATGTTGAGGTATGGCAAAAACTACCACAATATCATAAAGTAATTAGCCTCCAATTGAAAAAAAAAAACCAAAAACCAAAAAACAAAACTAGGACTAGAACTGCCATATGACCCAGCAATCCCACTGTTGGGCATACACACAGAGGAAACCAGAATTGAAAGAGATACAGGTACCCCAATGTTCATTGAGGCACTATATACAATAGCTACGACATGGAAACAACCTAGATGTTTGATAGGTGAATGGATAAAGAAGTTGTGGTACGTATACATGATGGAATATTCCTCAGCTATAAAAAGGAATGCATTTGAATCTGTTCTAATGAGGTAGATGAACCTTGAGACTATCATACAGAGTGAAGTGAGTCAGAAAGAGACAAATACTGTATATTAATGCATATATACGGAATTTAGAAAGATGGTACTGACAGTCCTACATGCAGGGCAGCAAAGGAGACATAGATATAAAGAACAGACTTTTGGACTCAGTGGGAGAAGGCAAGGGTGGGATGATTTGAGAGAATAGCACTGAAACATGTACACTATCATATGGAAAATAGATGAGCAGTGTAAGCTCAAGGCAAGAAGCAGGGCACCCAAAGCCAGGGCTCTGAGACAACCCAGAGGGACAGGGTGGGGTTGGGGGGGGAGATAGGGGAGGACACATGCTTATCTGTGGCCAATTTATGTTGATGTATGGCAAAAACCATCACAACATTGTAATGTAATTATCCTCCAATTGAAACCAATCAATTAACTGAAAAAAATGGTAACTCCTCTTCTTCTCTGCTCCACATCCCACCCCTCCCCACACCTTATTTTTATTTAATGGTAGGCTAGATCAGATTTGAGAATGCACTATTAGTCATGCAATTTTCATCCTTTTGAAAGTATATTTCCAATAGGAGAATAAAATAACAAAGATAAAAATGTCAGTGTTCTTTTAAATTTCATCGAATAATTATGAAGCGCTTCAGTTCAGTTCAGTTACTCAGTCATGTCTGAGTCTTTGCCACCCTATGAATAGCAGCACACCAGGCCTCCCTGTCCATCACCAACTCCCGGAGTTCACCCAGACTCACGTCCATCCAGTCAGTGATGCCATCCAGCCATCTCATCCTCTGTCGTTCCCTTCTCCTCCTGCCCCCAATCCCTCCGAGCATCAGAGTCTTTTCCAGTGAGTCAACTCTTCGCATGAGGTGGCCAAAGTACTGGAGTTTCAGCTTTAGCATCATTCCTTCCGAAGAAATCCCAGGTCTGATCTCCTTCAGAATTGACTGATTGGATCGCCTTGCAATCCAAGGGACTCTCAAGAGTCTTCTACAACACCACAGTTCAAAAGCATCAATTCTTCGGTGCTCAGCCTTCTTCACAGTCCAACTCTTACCTATGCTTAAAAAGGTTTGCCTGGTAGCTCAGTCAGTAAAGAATCTGTCTGCAATGCAGGAGACTGCCTGCAATGCCAGAGAGGCAGGTTTGATCCTGGGTCAGGAAAATCCCCTGGAGAAGGAAATGGCTATTCACACTACTGTATTCCTGCGTGGGAAATCCCACAGACAGAGGAACCTGGTGGGCTACAGTCCATGGGGTCACAAAACATCAGACATGTCATGCTTGTGTGACTAACGCTCATTCATGCTTATAAAATTTTGAGTACACAGCAGATTTAAAAAGGCAGATCTGTTCTCTGACCTCACATAGCTCATGTTCTCATAGGAAAGCTAAAACAGAGTCAAATACATTTGCCAATCAATCCATCCAGATATGTGTTAGGCCATTCCTTTTGCAGTGCCCTGGTCTACTTTTCTAAGCTCCTTTTATTAAAAATTTTTTTTTTTTTTTAAATTTTGACTGTGCTGAGTTTTCTCTAGTTGTGGCATGCAGGCTTAGTTGGCTCTGCAGCATGTGGAATCTTAGTTCCCCAGCCAGGAATCAGACCTGTGTCCCCTGTACTGGAAGGTGGATACTGAAGGACTGAACCACCAGAAAAGTCCCCTTAGTGCCTTTAAACCAGTTGTTCTTAGATATGAGCCCATCCTTCACCATCCTGGGAATTACCTTTTCCTCTTTTATGTATTGCATCTCATTTTCCTTTTTCTTAGCTCCCCCCCCCCCTTATTTTTGATACAGCATATCTTCCTATAGCTTCTTGAAAAAGGAGCATGGAAAGTACATTTTTGATACTTAGCTTTATTAAGATGTCATTTTTCTCTCCTCATGCTTTTTAAATCCTAGCTTGGTTAAGTATTCTGGTTGGAAATCAATTTCTCTTTGAATTTTACAGAATCTGCTATTGTCTAGCTTTTGTTGTTGCTGTTGAACAAGCTGGGTAGCATAGGACCTGTATTTCCTCTCCTAAATTTTGAAGACAGATTTCCTTATCCTATCCTTATCCTTTATTGAAGAATACTTCAATAAAAGTGAAATGTTTTAGAGTGGTTTTTCTTTTTTTAAAATTTACTTTGCAGAGCATTTAGTAGGTTATTTCAATCTGACAACTCCCGCCTTTCCATTCTAGGAGTTGGAGGACAAAGAGAGGGCCAATGGAGC
Source organism: Neotragus moschatus (assembly GCA_006410615.1). Classification (NCBI taxonomy): domain Eukaryota; kingdom Metazoa; phylum Chordata; class Mammalia; order Artiodactyla; family Bovidae; genus Neotragus; species Neotragus moschatus. Next base: position 202,196 of record SJYA01000898.1, on the reverse strand, counting down.
AGTACTCTTTAGTGTAGGCAATAAGGAAGTATCTGAAAAGAGTTTTAAAATAATACTAAAAGATGCTCTTCTTTGATTACCACGTGTCAGAAATTCTCCCTCTAAATCTATTATCACTTTAAGAAAAATTACTGGCTGGCATTGTTAAGTTTTGATAATATACATGTAACTTTCAAATTAGCACATTTGCATTACTTATTCTATACTAAATGTATTTTGCATGGAGATTAGTGTGGAGAATGTCTAGATATAGAGTTAGTCCCATCCTTCTAATTTGTGCCAACATAGCTACACTCATTCATTTGAGAGTAAGTTTCTAAGGGTTCAGAATTATTTGACTTCTCTGTGGGTGTAGCTTCTGCTCTGAGCCCCTACTGTACTACTTAAGTCTGTATTTAAATAGTAAATGCAAAATTGTACTGCATAAGTTGGTATTTAAATAGATGCAAAATAAAAAATGATAACGTAGTGGTTGTAAAGATGAAGAACTAAAACCTGAATTATTTCAATCCTGTCATTCTGTGTGACCACTGGCATTTTTATTTTTAATTTTTTAAATTGTTTTTCCTGTGCCATGCTGCATGCAGGATCTTAGTTCCCCAAGCAGGGATTGAACCTGCACCCTCTGCAATGGAAGTGCAGAATCTTAACTGCTGGACCACGAGGGAAGTCCCCACCAATGGATTTTTAATTTGGAATTTAAAATTTTTTAAAATGAAGCAGAGTGCCAGTTGTGAGGTATAATATGTTTGCTTTTCAAGTGTAGGTTTAATTCATTTATAATATTTTATTGAGTGTAAATAATATCTCGTAAGTTGACATTTCTTCATTTTAAGTGGTTATTTATGTTGAAGCAAAATGAATGAAGAAAAATAATTACTGAGTATTATATGACTTTTATAAAAATAAGTATATTGATTAATAAAAGATGATTCTAAAATGATCTGTATTAGGTGTTGGATAAAATAGATAGGTTTTGTATAGTTTTAAATAGGTTCATATTATTTTCATTGAACTTTCTTCACTTCTATTCTCTTTTTGTAACTGCTCTTATTTAGATGTAGGAACTCCTGGGTTTATCCTCTAATTTTCTTTTCTTTGCTCTTATATGTTCTTTCTCTTTTCCTTTCACTCACTTTCAGAGAGATTTCTTCAACTTGCTATTCCTTTCTTTGATTTTTAAGATTTCTACCATCAAATTATTAATTTTCAAAAGCTCTTTCTTGTTCCCTGAATTTATTTTCTTAATGGCACACTCTTTTTGCTTTATGGAAGCTTACATACATATATATATTCACATTATATTGTGCAGCCCACCAGGCTCCTCTGTCCATGAGATTTTCCAGGCAAGGATACTGGAGTGGGTTGCCATTTCCTTCTTCAGGACATCTTCCCCACCCAGGGATCAAACCTGGGTCTCCTGCACTGCAGGCAGATTCTTTACTGACTGAACTACAAGGGAAGCCTGTATATGTCCTATGCTGCTGCTGGTGCTAAGTCACTCCAGTCGTGTCCGACTCTGTGCGATCCCATAGACGGCAGCCCACCAGGCTCCTGCATCCCTGGGATTCTCCAGGCAAGAACACTGGAGTGGGTTGCCATTTCCTTCTCCAATGCATGAAAGTGAAAAGTGAAAGTGAAGTCACTCAGTCGTGTCTGACTCNCGACTCTGTGCGATCCCATAGACGGCAGCCCACCAGGCTCCTGCATCCCTGGGATTCTCCAGGCAAGAACACTGGAGTGGGTTGCCATTTCCTTCTCCAATGCATGAAAGTGAAAAGTGAAAGTGAAGTCACTCAGTCGTGTCTGACTCTTCGAGACCCCATGGACTGCAGCCTACCAGGCTCCTCCGTCCATGGGATTTTCCAGGCAAGAGTACTGGAGTGGATTGTCATTGCCTTCTCTGATATATGTTGTATGCATATATACAAATACGTATATATACATATTAACCAGTTTAATTAATTTTTCTTTTAGATTTTCTTCTACTTCCTATATTGTTATCTATTTCATTAGCAATTGTTTGAGACAATTTGTTTGGTCTTCTTTCTCTTATTAGGTTTGGGGTTTCCCTAAAGTGTAGTGATCCTTCTTTGTTTATGTTTAAGTTGAAATACTCAAAAGCTAATTTTAAAGTCAGCATGGATGGCTGAAACTTATTTATTGGTGTGTCTCATAAAAAGATTATTGAATAAGAGCCCAGTTGTTTTTCTAGTGACCTCAAATTATCATACCTATGGTCATTTTTCCTCAGCTGGTAAATTTCCCCAATGAAGAATCTTTTTAATTTTTGTTAGTGGGAGTGGAGAACTGAAGAGGTGAGATATAATATGAGGTCAGCTAGCTTTCTGAAAGCTTCAATATTAAAGTCAAGAAAATGTTAGTTGCTCAGTCATGTCAGACTCTTTGCCATCCCATAGACTGTAGCTTACCAGGCTCCTCTGTCCATGGAATTCTCCAGGCAAGAATACTGGAGTGGGTAGCCATTGCCTACTTCAGGGGATCTTCCTGACTCAAGGATCGAACCTGGGTTTCCTGCATTGCAGGAGGATTCTTTACCAACTGAGCCACCACGGGTGTTCAGGTATGAAAGTGGTCAGCAATCTTTTTGCCTACTGTCCCTAGAGTCAAGACTCTCTTTCATTTCAGCTCTCCAAAACAATCTTGCTTTTCTGCCAGGCTATGCAGTCTGGGAAAGAGCAGATCTGAGGTCTAACAGATTATACACATTTCTAACAAGCCATGTGTTTTTAGCACTAGTTCCTGAGTTCTGTAGTGTGAATTGTCTCGTTTCATTGGCTTAGGTTTCTAAACACTTAGGTCTTAGCATCCTCAGTTCTAAGGCAATCGTGGCTCATCTATCCTTTCAACATCTTGAAAATATTGTTGACAACTTTTTTCTGCAGAAACCTCTTTTTCATTCTCTGGCCCTTTTTTTTTTTTTTTTTAAATTGTCTGTCACTATCATTTTATGGGTTATTGTAAGACAAAAGGATAAAGACCTTGTTAAGGTGGATACATTCAACCACAAATTCTTCTGATAACATACCAGACTGACTGGTCTCATCTTTGAGTGGATATGGCCAACTCTCAGGAAAGGCTGACCTGGAGGTTCTGTGGGAAACACAATTAAAAGAACAGGTATCATTTCCTGTACCACATCAGGGAGATTCCTTCTCTCCTCTTAATGTTCCCTGCAGTAGACATAGGCTTTTCTGGTAGCTCAGCTGGTTTAGAAACCGCCTGCAATGAATGAGATCCCAGTTTGAATACAGGGCCTGGAATTTCCCCTGGAGAGGGATAGCTACCCACTCCAGTGTTCTTGGGCTTCCCTGGTGGCTCAGATGTTAAAGAATCCACCTGCAATATGGGAGACCTGCATTCAACCCCTGGGTTGGGAAGGCCCCTTGGAGGAGGGCCTGGCAACCCAGTCCTGTATTCTTGCCTACAAAATCCCCATGGACAGAGGAGCATGACGGGCTACAGTCCACTATGTGGAATCACAAAGGGTTGGACACGACTGAGCAACTAAGCAACTAAGAACAGCAGTAGAAAACATGTTCCACTTACCCGAAGGGAATCTTTCTTAACTTCTAGATGTATTTGTTTCTGTGATAAGAGTTATATATAACTCACTTTAGAAAATTTGCTAAATGTCCTTGTTCAAATCTTTCTTTCATTTCTATGATTGCCAAATATCCAGTCTTGTGTAATAATTTTCTCATGGTCACTATATTTTGAAAGAGATTCTATTTATTGTAAATACACAAAAGCACATATATAAATTTTAAAGATAAATAATAAAATAAACATTTATGTATGCACTCCACAGCTTATGAGTTATGTGTGTTACCTCATTGGCCAGGTTATAAACTCCTGGAGGATGGTATTGGAAACTTGGGTTTGCCAAGCATTTTACACTCTATGTTTAATGTACTCATCAAAATAAGCACATGATATAGATATTATTAATATTTATATTACATATTAAGGAACTGAGGTGGTTAAGAATTTTGGCCAGATAATAAGAGGTCGATATGGTATATATGATAAAGAACTGTTACCCAAGTATATGGTTTGCTAGGTAACTAAAATGGTAAAGAGAAAATTCTAAGATGTAAAGAAAGAAGCAACTGTGAAAACAGCTACTACCTCTAAACTGAGAGGGTAAAGTAAAGATATTGGAATTATTACAACCTAGAACCTGAAAGGAAGGTTTTCTTAGTTCCAAACCCAGATATCTGAAGCAGAGGACTGCTCAACAGGTTTCTGACCATAAACGAAGGTTCTGTTGCTCTGGAACTCAGAACTCTAAGGAATAGCGTTGATGTCTCTAAGGAGTGTTGATGGGGCTGCTTCTGCAAGTGAAGAATAAACTGCAAACTAGATTCAGCTACTGATAAGGGCTGAAACTGTTGCTACCAGGATGAAAAACTGTGGCTGGGGTGGTATTCACAACAACTATACACAGATTGCTGGGACAAGAAATGGACAGTAAGAAGTCAAAAGGATTTCCTTCTTCCTCTTTCACCCTTCTAGTCTCCATCACCTTCCAGTGACAGATATAAGATTGGGACAGATACCTGAAGTCCAAGGGCAGAGAAGCCCACACAAGATGGCAGGCGCTGGAGCGGCAGCTGCATGGTGCTGGAGTGAATTTGAGGAGATACTTCACGTTCAAGGGCAAAGGAGAATGCCAGCAAGATGGTAGGAGGGGTGAGATCACATTTAGAAACAAACCCCATACCCGCCAGAGACACTCAGAGGGCTCAGACAAACCTTTTGTGCACCAGGACCCAGACACCCCACAGAGACTGAGATAGAATTGTGTTTCAGTGTCTCCTGGGGAGGTATGGGTCAGCAGTGACCTGCTGCTGGGGCAGGGGCTCTGGGTGCAGCAGACTTGGGAATGGCATAAGCCCTCTTGGAGGAGGTCCCATTAACCCCACCATAGAGCTGCCAGAATTTACACAGGACTGAGGAAATAGACTTTTAAAGGGTAGAAACAGAAACTTTGCATACCAGGAACCAGGAAAAAGGAGCAGTGACCCCACAAGAGACTGACCCAGACTTCCTGTGAGTGTCCAGGAGTCTCAGGAGGAGGTGTGGGTTGGTGGTGGCCTGCTGCAGGGTTGAGGGCACTGAGTTTAACAGTCCATGCATGGGACCTTCTGAAGGAGGTCACCATTATCTTCATTACCTCCACCATAGTTTGGCCCCAGGTAAACAGCAGGTGGGGTACCCAGACCCACCCATCAACAGAAAATTGGATTAAAGATTTACTGAGTATGGCCCTGCCCATCAGAACAAGACCCAGTTTCCCCCTCTTTCAGCTTCTCCCATCAGGAAGCTTCCATAAGCCTCTAATCCTTCTCCATCAGAGAGCAGACAGACTGAAAACCACAATCACATAAAACTAACCAATCTAATCACGTGGACCACCGCCTTGTCTACCTCAAAGAAATTATGAGCCGTGCTGTATAGGGCCACCCAAGACAGATGGGTCATGATGGAGGGTTCTGACATAAAGTGGTCCACTGGAGAAGGGAACGGCAAGCCATTTCAGTATTCTTACCATGAGAACCCTATGAACAGTATGAAAAGACAAAAAGATAAGACTCTGAAAGAAGAACTCCCCAGGTCGGTAGGTGCCCAATAGGCTACTGGATATCAGTGAACAAACAACTCCAGAAAGAATGAAATGACAGAGCCAAAGCATAAACAGCACTGCACAGTGGATGTGACTGTTGATGGAAGTAAAGTCCCATGCTGTAAAGAGCAATATTGCATAGGAACCTGGAATATTCGGTCCATGAATCAAGGCAAATTGGAAGTGGTCAAACAAGAGATGGCAAGAGTAAACATCAATATTTTAGGAATCAGCAAGCTAAGATGGACTGGAATGTGAGAATTTAACTCTGATGACCATTACATCTACTACTGTGGGCAAGAATCCCTTAGAAGAAATGGAGTAGCCATCATAGTCCACAACAGAGTCTGAAATGCAGTACTTGGATGCAATCTTAAAAATGACAGAATGACGTCTGTTTGTTTCCAAGGCAAATCATTCAGTATTACAGTAATCTAAGTGTATGCCCCAACCAATAATGCTGAAGAAGATGAAGTTGAATGGTTCTAGGAAGACCTACAAGAACTTCTAGAACTAATACCTCCCCCCACCCCCAGAAAAAAGTCCTTTTCATTATAGGGGAAAGTGTGAAAATGAAAGTGAAGTCACTCAGTCATGTCTGACTCTTTGTGATCCCGTGGACTGTAGCCCGCCAGGCTCCTCTGTCCATGGGATTCTCCAGGCAAGAATACAGGAGTGGGTTGCCATTTTCTTGCCCAGGGGATCTTCTCAACCCAGGGACTGAAACCAGGTCTCCTGCATTGCAGGCAGACACTTTATCCTCTGAGCCACCAGGGAAGCAATGCAAAAGTANAGAGCAGACAGACTGAAAACCACAATCACATAAAACTAACCAATCTAATCACGTGGACCACCGCCTTGTCTACCTCAAAGAAATTATGAGCCGTGCTGTATAGGGCCACCCAAGACAGATGGGTCATGATGGAGGGTTCTGACATAAAGTGGTCCACTGGAGAAGGGAACGGCAAGCCATTTCAGTATTCTTACCATGAGAACCCTATGAACAGTATGAAAAGACAAAAAGATAAGACTCTGAAAGAAGAACTCCCCAGGTCGGTAGGTGCCCAATAGGCTACTGGATATCAGTGAACAAACAACTCCAGAAAGAATGAAATGACAGAGCCAAAGCATAAACAGCACTGCACAGTGGATGTGACTGTTGATGGAAGTAAAGTCCCATGCTGTAAAGAGCAATATTGCATAGGAACCTGGAATATTCGGTCCATGAATCAAGGCAAATTGGAAGTGGTCAAACAAGAGATGGCAAGAGTAAACATCAATATTTTAGGAATCAGCAAGCTAAGATGGACTGGAATGTGAGAATTTAACTCTGATGACCATTACATCTACTACTGTGGGCAAGAATCCCTTAGAAGAAATGGAGTAGCCATCATAGTCCACAACAGAGTCTGAAATGCAGTACTTGGATGCAATCTTAAAAATGACAGAATGACGTCTGTTTGTTTCCAAGGCAAATCATTCAGTATTACAGTAATCTAAGTGTATGCCCCAACCAATAATGCTGAAGAAGATGAAGTTGAATGGTTCTAGGAAGACCTACAAGAACTTCTAGAACTAATACCTCCCCCCACCCCCAGAAAAAAGTCCTTTTCATTATAGGGGAAAGTGTGAAAATGAAAGTGAAGTCACTCAGTCATGTCTGACTCTTTGTGATCCCGTGGACTGTAGCCCGCCAGGCTCCTCTGTCCATGGGATTCTCCAGGCAAGAATACAGGAGTGGGTTGCCATTTTCTTGCCCAGGGGATCTTCTCAACCCAGGGACTGAAACCAGGTCTCCTGCATTGCAGGCAGACACTTTATCCTCTGAGCCACCAGGGAAGCAATGCAAAAGTAGGAAGTCAAGAAATACCTGGAGTAATGGACAAATTTGGCTTTGGAGTACAGAATGAAGCAGGGCAAATGCTAACAGAGTTTTGCCAAGAGAACGCACTATTCATAGCAAATACCCTATTCCAACAACACAGGAGAAGACTCAACATATGGACATCACCAGATGGTCAGTACCAAAAGCTGACTGATTATATCTTCGCAGCCAAAGATGGAAATGCTCTATACAGTCAGCAAAAGCAAGACTGGGGGCTGATTGTGGCTCAAATCATGAACCCTTCATTGCCAAATTCAGACTGAAATAGAAGAAAATGGGGAAAACCGCTAGACCATTCAGGTATGACCTAAATCAAATCCCTTATGATTATACAGTGGAAGTGACAAAAAGATTCAATGGATTAGACGTGATAGATAGAGTGCCTGAAGATCTACAGATGGAGGTTTGTTACATTGGACAGGAAGCATGGATCAAGAACATCCCCTAGAAAAAGAAGTGCTAAAAACCAAAATGGTTGTCTGAGGAGGCCTTACAAATAGCTGTGAAAAGAATAGAAATGAAAGGCAAAGGAGAAACGGAAGGATATACTCATTTGAATGCAGATTTCCAAAAAATAACAAGGAGAGATAAGAAAGCCTTCTTCAGTGATCAGTGCAAAGAAATAGAGGAAAATAATAGAATGGGAAAGACTAGAGTTCTCTTTAAGAAAATCAGAGATACCAAGGGAATATTGCATGCAAAGATGGGCACAATAAAGGACAGAAATGGTATGGACCTAACAGAAGCAGAAAATATTAAGAAGAGGTGCCAAGAATACACAGAACTGTACAAAAAAGATCTTCATGACCCAGATAATCATGATGGTATGATCACTCACCTAGAGCTAGACATCCTGGAATGTGAACTCAAGTGGGCCTTATGAAGCATCACTATAAACAAAGCTAGTGTAGGTGATGGAATTCCAGTTGAGCTATTTCAGATCTTAAAAGTGCTGTGAAAGTGCTACACTCAGTATGTCAGCAAATTTGGAAAACTCAGCAGTGGCCACAGGACTGGAAAAGGTCAGTTTTCATTCCAATCCCAAAGAAAAGCAATGCCAAAGAATGCTGAAACTACTGCACAATTGCACTCATCTCAAATGCTAGCAAAGTAATGCTCAAAATTCTCCAAGTCTGGCTTCAACACTACATGAATCATGAGCTTCCAGATGTTCAAGTTGGATTTACAAAAGCAGAGGAACCAGAGATCCAATTGCCAACATCTGTTGGATCATCGAATAAGCAAGAGAAACTTACTATGCCAAAGCCTTTAACTGTGTGTATCTCAACAAACTGTGGAAAATTCTGAAAGAGATGGGAATATCAGACCACCTGACCTGCCTCTTGAGAAATCTGTATGCAGGTCTGGAAGCAACAGTCAGAACTGGACATGGAACAACAGACTGGTTCCAAATTGGGAAAGGAGTATGTCAAGGCTGTATATTGTAATCCTGCTTATTTAACTTATATCCTGAGTACCTCATGATTTTGCTGGGCTGGATGATACACAAGCTGGAATCAAGATTGCCAGGAGAAATATCAATAACCTTAGATATGCAGAACATACCAAACTTATGGCAGAAAGTGAAGAAGAACTAAAGAACCTCTTGATGAAAGTGAAAGAGGAGAGTGAAAAAGTTGGCTCAAAACTTAACATTCAGAAAACTGGATCATGGCATCTGGGCCCATCACTTCATGGCAAATAGATGGGGAAACAGTGGAAACAGTGCCTGACTTTATTTTTTTAAGCTCCAAAATCACTGCAGATGGTGACTGCAGCCATGAAACTAAATGATGCTTGCTCTTTGGAAGTAAAGCTAAGACCAGCCTAGATAGCGTATTAAAAAGCAGAGACATTACCTTGCCAACAAAGGTCCATCTAGTCAAAGCTATGGATTTTCCAGTAGTCAAGTATGGATGTGAGAGCTGGACTATAAAGAAAGCTGAGCACGGAAGAATTGCTGCTTTTGAACTGTGGTGTTGGAGAAGACTCTTGAGAGTCCCTTAGACAGCAGGAGATCAAGCCAGTCAGTCCTAAAGGAAATCAGTCCTGAATATTCATTGGAAGAACTATGGTGAAGCTGAAACTCCAATCCTTGACCACCTGATGAGAAGAGCTGACTGAAAGTGAGAGGAGAAGGGGATGACAGAGGATGAGATGGTTGGATGGCATCACTGACTCAATGAACATGAATTTGAGTAAACTCCAGGAGTTGATGATAGATAAGGAGGCCTTGCATGCTGCATTGAGTCACAAAGAGTTGGGCATGACTGAGCGACTGAACTGAACTGAACTGAAGATTGGGCCACCTGGCAAAGCAGAAAGAGGTATGGCTGGTGAATCTCAGCTTCAGCATCAGAAAGTCAGCAATAGAAGACTGGATTTGGACTTGAGAGACAATAACATAGAAACTGACAAATTGGTGCAAAAGCTTAATTTGTAACTGAGGTAAAATTTGCATGTATCCCTTCATCCCACATTATATTCAGATCAATGAGTTTTGACAAATAAATATAGAGTATACCCATGTTCATGACTGATTCAATGGCCATGAACTTGGGCAAACTTCAGGAGATGGTGAGGGACAGCAAGCCTGGCATGCTGCAGACACAACTCAGCAACTATACAACAAAAATACCCATGTAACCAATATCCCAAACAAGATACAGACAATTTCCATTACTCCAGAAAGTTCCTTTCTACCTCCTTTCAGTCTCATTTCTCATAAGGAGTCACTATTTTGATTTGTATTATCAGAGACAGGTTATCCTGCTCTTGAATCTTTCATAAATTGAGTTAACATAATATATATTTTCTGGTGCCTTGTATTTTTAAATCTGTTTTTCTTGACTTTAAGGACCATAATTTCATTATTATTTCTTCAAAAAATTAAAGAGTTTCTTCTTTGTTGCTAATAAAAATACATCGAACATCTATTTTAAAATTCATTACAGATGATATAATGAACATCTTTAAGTTTTATATTCCTAGAATATAATTGGTTATTATTTTACATCTGGTGATTAACACTTATTAGCCAACATTCTAAAAGAGATTAGGTTGGTATTAATATCTAAGAAAGCACGGTAGATTACAGCTCTGATAGGTTTTAAGATGTATTGGAGAACGTAATATCAACAGGAGATGAAAGGAGGAAGTTGAGGGTCTGATTTAAGTGCTCTGTGTGAAAGTACCGAATGGCTGATTGGTGAGTATACCATCTAAAAACACAGGTGAATAACTTCTGATTATGTAGAGAGAGGGGCTTCCCTGGTAGCTCAGATGGTAAAGAATCCATCTGCAATGCAGACGTCTGCAATTCTTGGGTGGGAAAGGTCCCCTGGAGAAGGGATAGGCTACCCACTCCAGTGTTCTTGCCTGGAGAATCCCCATGAACAGAGGAGCCTGGCACACTACAGTCCACGACATCGCAGAGTTGGGAGTGACGAAGCACAGCAAGGCATTAGAGAGAAGCATTTAAAGAAATATACTTGGCAACTGAAAGTCCAGTACTGAAAAACTGGTCCACAATAGTCAGAGAAATGGTCTTCAGATCATTTGACCTCCCCAGAAAGCTCACAAATAGTTTCCTTGGGTGCCTAAAACAAGTGGCTTTGACTTGGCTGACTCTTATTTCCCATTAGTCACTAAAATAGCATACTATTGGCTGAACGTAGTCTATGTTTATTCAGTTGATTTACATTGCTGTTTTTAAAAGTTTACTGATGATATAATTAGGTGTACAGAAGATTCTACTTATTAGAAGCCCTTTGGGATATGGCGACTTGAATGTATTAACTAACTCATGTAGTGACAAAGGGGCTTCCCTGGTAGTTCAGCAGTAAAGAATCCACCTGCAATGAAGGAACCACAGGAGACTTGGGTTCGATCTCTGGGTGGGGAAGATCCTCTGGAGGAGGGCACAGCAACTCACTCCAGTATTTTGCCTGGAGAATCCCATGGACAGAAGAGCCTGGCAGGCTATTGTCACTCGGGTCACAAAAAGTCAGAACAACTGAAGCAGCTTAGCACACACACATGCATAGTGAAAAAAAAGTCCTAAAATATATTACAAAGTCTTGTTTTATTTAACATTGTGTCATCCAATTCAGAATTTGAATCTGTAAGAAGTGCAGTCTAAATCTAGATGAAGAGGATATTTCATGTAAAAGTCTTGACTAACCTTCAGGAATTGTTCTTTGTTGATTTTTTTTCAGAAGTATATCTCCTTTGACTTTCTGTTTAGTCTCTTGGGATTAAGCTCTACAGAGCTTACTTGAACTCTCAGGTTCAAGGCTCAAGTGGATGTTCAAGTATAAATATCTAGAGTCACTTAGAACAAAGGGGTTTTTGAATTCACTGGGAAAGAACATTAAGCTCAGAATTGGTTCCTTCTAAAGTTGCCTTCTGAGAGGCTTCTCAGTGACCCAGTGCTGTGACTTGTTGGACAAAGGCACTGGTCCACTGCTTCAATAATGATAGAAAATTACCAAACGGCACAAAAGCTCTAAAAAATTGCTTTTCCCATACCATATCATATTCTAAATAATATCTTTCATTCTTCAAACTAAAAATAATTCTTCTTACAAGTATTTTTTACAAGAAAAACTATAATCTTGGCTTATAAATAAAAAATAGTAAATATATTTTATAATTTGAGATTTATTGATTTGTTTTCCCCTTCTTGAACTTATTGTTCCACTGATGTACAGAACTGGATCAATGCCAGGCTCAAGGTTGGCACCTAATAAACATTTGATTGATAGGTGGATTGATTGCTTCTGCCAACCAATGAAAACAATGGCTAATATGGCTTTACTTAAAACGTCTTTCAAATAAGACAATCTATGCCTATAATAACAGCTTTACCTCTAATTAAAAATAAATATACAGGTTACTTGAAGAAAGATTAATTTGGGTTCAAAGGAAGTCATAATTTTATAAATAACACATCATTCAAAAAAATTACTCAAAGAAAACTGGAGAAATTTGGTCTGCCTTATCCATTAAGTAACAATCAGGAGGAATTCTACTTTGGCCTAATGAAATATTATTTGCTATAAAGGTTTCTTTAGAAGAAACTTGAGGTTAAAATGGGAATGATGTATATAAATAAAGCTGGCTTTATTATGACACACATATTTAGTACAACTAGCTAGTGTGGCTCATAGAAATCTACAGTAGAGAACGGTTTTGTTCAGTGTATTCATAAATCATCAGGAATTGAAAGTTAGAATTAAACTTAATAATTTAACAAATGGTATAAAATAAGAACGCATAACAAGCACAGAGAATGATAGAGGGAAAATGAAAGCAGCATTTCTATGATGAAAAAATACAGGCATAAATTGATTAGATCTGCTTGGTCTGTTCCAGCTGGTGCCAGCACATTTCATATTATGATGATGCGTGGTAATGAAAACTTTGGAATATTTGGGGTGTTCACCTAGGACTCTTTCCTTTACATAATTCTGACTTTGACTTGGTCTGTGTAAGTCCTCTGGAGTTGATTTTAGGAGATGTATAAACAAGACATTCTTCCTGTAGGGATGGAGATCCACTGAAAGATTTTAATATGGGAGAAGGTCCTGAAAGATTTGCATTTTAGAGTGATTTGCCTTGTATTTTGGTGGTGGATTGCAAGATAGCCTGGAGGCAAAATGACCAGTTGAAAAGTTATTGGAATGTAAAGATGATAAAGACTTGAACTAAGGCAGGTAGAGAATGAATGGAGAAGCCAATAGAGATAAACAGTATGTAAGTGGATGTACTTATGAAAACTTGGTTCCCAACTAGAAACAGAAAGTGAGAAAAGATTTTAAGTTGGTGAAGGTTTCTAATATAAAAACTTTTTTTTTTTTTTTCAGTTTTTTCAGTTTTGTTGTTTTGTTGCCTGCATTTTCTACAGATGTATCTATCCCAGAATAGTGCCTGGCACATCAAAATCATTCAGTAAATAATTACTGGGGGAAAAAAATGAGTAAATGAATAGTAGGTGGGTGGATTGATTAGATGGATGGATGGTGGTGCCATGAAGAGATATAAAAGCAGAAACAAGGCTGGGGTATGGAGAAAATTAAATGTTTAGTTTTAGAAATACTAAGTTTTAGGGAACTTGTAAATATCTATTTAGAAATACTGGGTATCTGGATGAATATCTTTAAAACACATGATGGAGAAAGGTATTAACTGAAGCATTGGAAAGTGATTAGCATGCAGGAAGGGTTAAAGTGGTGACCATACTTCAGATTATCTTGGAAACATATGATGACTAGAAAAGGGAAAGGGCCAAGGGCAAATCTCCAAGGAATTCTAATATTTAAGGAGTATTGAGGGACTAATGGGCTTCCCCAGTGGCTCAGTGGTAAAAACTCACCTGCCAATACAGGGGACCCAGGAGACTTAGGTTCGATCTCTGGGGCGAAAAGATCCCCCAGAGGAGGAAATGGTAACCCACTCCAGTATTCTTGCTGGGAAAATGCTATGGACAAAGGAGCCTGGCAGGCTACAGTCCATCGGGTCACAAACAGTCAGACATGACTTAGTGACTAAGCACAAGGGGTCTAAAAATTGCAAATGAGAGCAATTGCGAAGAAGTAAGAGTATCAGCAATGCATGATGTTGCAGAAATGCAAGCAAAAGGATTGCAAGAAGGAAAATTTGAACAGTATTGATAAATGCTTGAGATACAATCCCCAGAATTAATATATTTGGTAATATATAGGTTGATTCTTTCATCCTCACTTATTTAATGAGTTGACATTTTGGACTATGTACTAGGTATTTAATGAGGCATTTGGCTAGGGACTGGTGCTATAATCTTATACAAGACAGACATGATTCCTGCCCCTGAAGACTTTACAATCTAGTGAAAAAGAGATAAAACAAGTAGAGAAATGTGTGAATGACATTGTTTATCTAAAAAAACAAATTATGATATATTTTCTTTAGAAAAGATAGGAGATTATAATAGAGTTATGAAGGAATGAAGAGGTCATGTATATCAGATAGAGTAATAAAATTTTCTCCAGGGAGGTAGACTTCAAGCTGGGAACTAAAGCACAAGAAAGAGCCAGCCATGCAAAGATCAGATAGAAGAATATTCTGAGTTGAGGGAAAATCAGCACAAACACTCTAAGGCAAGAGTGTGCTTGGTGAGTTCTAGAAAATGAAAATTCGGTGTTGCTGGAGCATTGTAGGCAAGGGAGCAAGTGCAGTGAGATGAGGTCAGAGACAGGTGGGATTTTTGCCCTGTAAGGATTGATATGTCAGGTTAAAATGTGTTTTGTTCCAAGTGCAAGAAGACTCCATAATTTTATAACATTTTAAACACAATCATTAGGCTGCTGTGAGGAAGAAGGCTTAAAAAGAGACAAGATTGGCAGTGGGAAGAGTGTTTAGAAAATGGTGGCCATTGTCTACATGAAATCATGGTAACTTGGACTAAGGTGGTCCTGGTGAGGAAATAAAGGATAGATTTGAGTTCTGCTGTGGAGTAGACCTCACAAGATGAATAATCACTGACAGAGCTAGATTCAGTTAAAGCAATTGGCCAGGTTTTGTAAATGCCTGATTTATAAAACCTTAGAACAGTCAATAAATACAGAGTGAATGACTGGACTGGACAAGTGGTTCAGGATTGAGACCAGGGCAACTCAATGGAGGCCATCCATGCTGAGAGGTGAAGAGGTGAGCCAACTGCTTCTAAGAGGCAGGCTAAACTGGGTCACCCTCACAAATGACTGAATAGATGATTACCTCCTCATCTTGGAGAAGGAAATGGCAACCCACTCCAGTACTCTTCCCTGGAGAATCCCATGGAGGGACGAGCCTGGTAGGCTACAGTCCATGGGATCGCAAAGAGTCGGACAGGATTGAGCAACTTCACTTTCACTTTCACTTTCCTCACCCTCTTGGGCAGCAAATTTTAGCATATAATAAGCAATCTAATAGACTTTCCCTGACTTTATTCTCAACTATGTGAAGTCTTTTGGATAATACTGCATTGCCTACACACTTACGAATACTGCAAATCTATGTTTTGAAAAATCTGTTTGACCTCCCTGTTTGCTCATCAGTGTTCTACCTGATCAGTTCCTTTTCTAATTTCCTTCACAGATTACTCCGAACATTTTTCCTCTCTTCCTAATATCACTACCCAAATTTCTTTCCTCTCTTTGTGGGCATTCCATACCCAAGAACTTCAGGTATGGTGCCGACCAATTTCTTATCTCATTAACTGTAAAATCATATGTACCACATCTGTTCTCTTATCCTTCCCTATAGTCTTCAGTTCAGTTCAGTTGCTCAGTCCTGTCCGATCTTTGCTACCCCATGAATTGCAGCATGCCAGGCCTCCTTGTCCATCACCAACTCCCGGAGTTCACTCAGACTTATGTCCATAGAGTCAGTGATGCCATCCAGCCATCNGAATGTCGACATTCACTCTTGCCATCTCTTGTTTGACCACTTCCAATTTGCCTTCATTCATGGGCCTGACTTTCCAGCTTTCAATGCAATATTGTTCTTTACAGCATCAGACCTTGCTTCTATCACCAGTCACATCCACAGCTGGGTATTGTTTTTGCTTTGGCCCCATTCCTTCATTCTTTCTGGAGTTATTTCTCCACTGATCTCCAGTGGAGAAACATAATATCCATTATAGCTCTCCTTAAATTTTTTCTTGGAGCTTGTTTTTGGCAAAGGCATATGTTAAAACTTACTTCAGTTTCAAAGTGAAATGCTTCACCCAGCAGATATACAATTTATCTACATATCTATAATGACCAGGTTTTAATGAGACTTGATCTTCCAAAAAAGTCAAGCTATGCTTATTATGTTTAGTTGAATTTAATATGCTATAAAGCAATAATAAAAGTACCTTTGAGGTAAAATAGGAAACTCGTACACATACAAATAA
The DNA here is from genome assembly GCA_006410615.1 of Neotragus moschatus. Lineage (NCBI taxonomy): Eukaryota > Metazoa > Chordata > Mammalia > Artiodactyla > Bovidae > Neotragus > Neotragus moschatus. Next base: position 185,741 of record SJYA01000898.1, on the reverse strand, counting down.
AAAGTCATCAATACTAACCATGTCTTGCTAAGATATATATAGATGTACACAATATGTAAGTATTCTCTAAATTGAGGTTGATAGCTGGTTGAATTCATATTTGGCCTTATTTAGTGTATGGCTGCCAGCAGCTTTTCTTTTGTACATTGTGACTAACTTCATTGTCACTAGATTTTATGTTTCTGAAAGAGTCTTTGACTGAACCTAGTTAGAAAACAGGAAGGAGACTAGGAGTCCAAGTTGTTGGAACAGCATCTATTATCAGCTAAGCTACTCACTAAGATTCTATGGTCAGATAAAAAACTTGAAAGAAGAGTAAAAATAATGACAGTATTTTTTTTTTTAATTAAACTCTTAAAACAGTGTTGCATTTTTTGAAATATTTTTATTTGTTCTGTTTTAATATACATTTCTAAGCTCTTAAACTTCTGAGGAAGTGAATTAAGAAAGACATGCTTTCTTGACTGGTATGTGAGAAACCCCATGGAATGTGTAATACAAAAAGCTACATAGGCAAAATGTTTTATAAGCATGTTTAAAAGGGGAATCTATCAAGCCATTTCTATATGCTCCTGATTGCTGGCTTGTGTGCTGTGAAGAACAAAACTTCAACTCAAAATGCAAATCATACAGGAATCATAAAAAGGCACAACCCAAGCCTGCTATCACAGTAATTAAGATTTTCAAAGTAAAATTATTTTCTTCTTTTTTCCCCTTCTCTCTCTCTAAAAGAAAAGAGGCAATTTAATGGGCTTAACAATTTGGGGATGCTTTTAGTCAAAGATGTTGCAGGTAAAAATTTATACCACACTTGTCAGAAAAAAAAATTCCCCTTTTTGGTACATATTAAGTCCCTCCCTTAATTAAGCCTTCTGGGGTTTGGATGTGTTGATCTCATTTTAAACCAAGCTCAGCACAATTAGACACACTGAGGAGATAGGAGATAAGCAGTGTATACAAAAACATTTCAGACACAAATGTTTCATCCTGCAAGACCCTGATTTTCTCTTCCCATTTAAAAAATCTAGGCTCAAATAAAGAAAAGAAAAATTGATTATTTTCAGCTTGTCATACATCTCATTTGGAGTGGGTCAGACCTCCCCGTTCACAATTACCACTAGTTAATCTTATCAGAGAAAAATTCAATTACATTTATCAAGGTTATTCCATAGACTCGAGCTATTGCTTCAAAAAAGAAATGGATTTTAGGCTAAGAATGTTAGTATTGTGTGTTCTCTCAACTTTAAAATAAAAATAAAAAAATAAATCATTAACAGTTGCTTTTATACCCATGTTATTAATGGAATAATATCTTGTAATAAAAGAATATCTGACAGCTTTGTAGAAAGGATTATTAATACATAGATTATGGAAGTTTAGGAGGGAGACTCATAACTGTTAATAGACTTCAATTCTCAGCCTACTCTGACATTTTAAAAAATCTAGTTTCAAATTTGATAACAGATTACCAGCTAGGCTGGAAGCCAACCACCTGATTAAGGCAATTTAAATGCTTGCAAAGTGGTGAGATTAAAATCAAATAAGTGCCGATTTTTTTTCCTGCTTCACTTATCTTTCCCTGGATTCGTTCCTTAACTACCAGGTGGTGGAGGACTCTGGGTAATTTTCCTCTGTGCCAATTACCCCAGGATGGTTTTTAGGGTGAAGCAGAATAATTACTGCACTATCAATCCAAAATGGGCTGCTTAATGTGTTTAAGAGAGATTTTGAGCCTTAGCGGGGAAGCTGCCTGAAGCGTGCTCCGCTCATGGTGCCAAAGCCCGCTCGGCCCACTCGGATAGTTAACCGTTCAGTGAGAAGGCAGCATACACCCAAGGTGAAAGAAAACAAGGAAAACTCCCGGGAAGCTGTGGGAAAGTTAATGAGCTGCTTCCAACGTGTGGCAGGCTGCAGTCGCAGGTGGCTGACAAAGCCAGGCAGGTTAAGAAAATAATATTTATCATCCAGCTGCCAGGACTGTCTTTATCAAAACTCTTTCTAAAATCTATACAAGAAGAAGAAAAACGGTCTTGAAAAAAAAATTTTTTTGAAGAGAAACAAAAACAAAAAGCCCAAAGCAGCTGGGATTCAAATGCTTTTTCCTCGCTGATGTGTTAGAAAGAAAGCGGGAGACAGCGATTGAATCTGACAGCAATTTTTAAACATTTTCCTGCAAATAAAATGGAAAAAACAAACACCAGAATCAGATTATTTACTTAAAAATGAAAATTAAGTTGCAACTTTGAAATGACACTCCTCAATTCTATTTTGTAGCAACCTCAAATGAGGTAGCATCTTCCATCTGTTGAGTGCATTCTTAATTTCCTTAATTATCATTATTTGAATGTAAATTTTGAGTTTTAGCCAGTTTGTCCGAAGAAGCATGGAGCTACTTTCAAAGAAAATAAAGAAATCTTTATTTGTCAGGGAGCTGAGGCTGTTATGTCCATTTAGTTATTTCTTTAAACTGGTCTTTATATGATCTGTACTTTCTCCATTTTTTGTGTGCTAAGGGGTTTTTTAAATTATTATTTAATCAAAGACTGATTTATGATTTAGCTTAACAGATGGTTTATGATCATGTGAGTCAAAGTATTTTCAGAGAAATTCAGCATCTGAAATTGTGAGTGTGTTTATCTGTGTGTGTATGTGTGTGTGTATATGAGAGAGAGACAGAAAGAGGGAGAAAGTGGTTCTGTTTTTACGGATTTGCATTCCTATCTATGCATGTATCTGGAAGTCAGAGCTTCATAATGCTAACCCAACAGGGTACTACGCCATAAGAAAATGATTTCTTAGTGCAACCATTCCTGGTTTCTGACTTCAGTAATCAATTTCATCTGAGAAGAAAAAAAGGTAAATGAGGATTGAGGGAAATGCACACTACCCTCTATTCTAAGTACACGTGTTCTAAGTACACATTGGAAAGAATATCATGAACTTCCTACTGGTAGAAAATGAAGTCCCATCCATTCTGACAGATATTCTGTTTTAGACAGAAAAGTGTTTTGTAAGGCTCACACAAAATCCATTTAAGATTATCACATTAAACCATATTTACTTCAGAGGTCTGTAATAATTACATGTGCACTTGAAAATCCCCAGGACTTTGGCTGCTGTGTCACAGATTTATACTCAAACATTTTCATTTGATGTGCAAAGTGAGAAGTACTCTTTAGTGGCAAGACAATTATCTGATTCTACTAATAAATGACTGCACTAGTAGTCATTTTTAATTGAACAATTATAGGATATTGCACTGTCAGTTGATTATAGAAGTCATTTCATAAATGTCAAAAATCTCTTTAAATGAATTATGAAGCTCCAAAATAACTCCGGCAATCAGCCAGCAATAACACAATAATCTGTTTACCCTGTTGTCAGATGAACTCTTACCATTTTGTTGAGGGGAGGATGCTAAGGGGTGAAGCAGAGCACAGTGTAGGGAGCCTTTTCTTAAAGATTAGGCTGAGCTTGAGCTGAAACAACCACCTTGGCTTTGATTTATAGAGATTTGGAGTGTTCTGAAGAGCTTGTCTCTGTATAAAGAGTACCATGAAATTATAGCTATCCCACCAGTGCAGACATTGCAGACATTTATGTGTATTCCTTTCATGAAAAATAATCAAGAAAAGTTTGTCCCTGGGCACTGTGTTAGAGACTCTAGGCTTATTGGTCCATCAAGATTCTTCCCCTCATATTCCTTAGCCTTGTTCTTTTGCCACCTCAATTCTTTCTGCCAATTATACTTGAGTTGAATCTCTTAAATGCTTCTTCATATCCATCAAATTGCATTAAAAAAAATACACCCAGAAGAGGTATTATTCTTAATATCATGTAACAGATAAGATGTTGCCCTGCTGTTTTCAGTTTCTCATGCTTTACTGTTGGCATGGAATAGGCAATCTCATCTGGGTATAACATCACATTTTTAGCTGGTAAAAGAGAAGCCAGTTGTTGTTTAGTCGCTAAGTAGTGTTTGACTCTTTTGCAGCCCACCAGGTTCCTCTATCCATGGGATCTCCCATGTAAGAATATTGGAGTGGGTTGCCATTTCCTTCTCCAAGAATGAAGTCAGAGGTGAATTAATTTTCACTTAAATAGAAATTGCACTGACAAAAGAATACAAGTTTCAAGACTTACTATGCGATTTTATTGTAAAATAAATACTTTTTATATTACATGGAATACATTTCCACAAAAAGTACACTCTAATTTTTTGCAAACCAAATTTTAGCTACTTATTTTTTCATATTTATGGCTTTTCTATTAACAGCACTTTTTGATATATTTGTGTGTGCATGCTCAGTAATGTCTATCTCTTTGCAACCCATGGACTGTATCCTGCCAGGCTGCTGTGGTCCATGAAATTTTCCAGGTAAGAATACTCTGTGGGTTGACATTTCCTACTCCAGGGCATCTTCCCAACACAGGGATCGAACCCACGTCTCCTGCATCTCCTGCACTGGCAGGCAGATTTTTATCCCAGTGTCACCTGGAAAGCCTTTTGATATATTAGCAATGCATCTATTTTTCTACAAAATTCTGACAATGTGGCTTAGAAGCAAAAATATCAAGGTTTGTTTTCAGATAAAGATATCATTTATAAAGTTCTTTGTGGAACAAAATTTTCCAAAGCAAGAAATAAAACTTCACTTTGTTTTTCATCACTTTAGGATATTTTCCTTCAAGCTCTTTTGAATGGAATTCCCTCTCAAATTTTAATTTAGAGGCATCTGAGTAATCAGAATTTTCTTTCCTTCATTTGATATATATGGAGGAGATGATTTAATGCCCCATATGTTCTTTTCAAGTTACATATTCAACAACTAACAATAACAGACAAATTTCTTGGTCCCGGAAATATCTTTGGAGCTGCCTTCCCTACTTCTCTTAGCAGGTCTCAAGATTATGCCATGTATATTCTCAAATCTCTAATTGAGATCACAATGATTCTACCAAAAAGTAAATTGTAATACCTAGAGAAAACCCTAAGAAAACAGAAAGGAAAATTACTTAAAAGCCTAGAAAACTTATCTACACTATGTATTTGTAGGTAGGACTGAATGACATTCTTATTTCTAAGACTAGACCAACTACCTGTGTTCTTATATTTTTCTTATCATAGTTACCGCTGGCAGAGTAAGCAGAGAAAAATCAAAGGAGCAAAGAAAAACCTTTGTAAAACCCACAGGGCATCTAAAGAAAGCTGAAAGAAAAAGAAAAACAAAAACGTGTGGGTGTATGGTTGTTAGGACTGAGTCAAAACTGGCTAAATGGCTTTGCTGGTGACATGGGTCATGATCCTAGATGACTTGTTATTCACCTGACCTGTCCCTGCATTTTTACCTAATGTTACATAAAATGACTGTTGTCTTGGCAAAATCTTTTGAAATTAATTACTTAATTGCAAGATTCAGACAAACTGATGAAGAGAGTAACACCCAAAGTAAAGTCCTATTTACTGATCAAGAAAGAGTGATATTCTGTTAACTATTACTATACCATATTGTTTTTCCTATATTCAAAAATATGAAATATACTAATACAAGTATTCTTTTTAATTTGATGTCATTTTTAGATACTCTATTATTTTATATATCACTAAGGAAAAAATGTTTAGTTGATTATGTCAATTGTAACACATATCTCCATATAGATGTTAGAATCTGAATTTTAAAAGTACACTTTAGCTTCACTCAAATAAAGCAGCATAATTGTAACATGATCTTTAATGACTTAAAAGAAATTTCAGTTTCCTGGAATGTGTTAAAATTACTATTATCACCCCAAAAAAATCTATTGCAAAGTAGAGTGAAAAAAAGCACCGCTTGTATATAATTTTGCAATAAGTAATAGTTTACCAATAAAAATAAAATTGGATATATCACAGTTTATGTTTCTAGTCTGAAATGATAAATTTTATTTTTCCTATTGCCATTGGACAGCTGAACAAATACACACACATATATGCATAAATCATGTACGTATACAATACTGATATACATATACAAATATATCCTTTATCACAGATTTTTCATAAATTTTAATGTAGTAAATTAAAAAGACTTCAATAAACTTCTGCTGATAAATAAGCTATAGAAATAGAAATAAAAAGTAATGGAAAAAATTGAATTTTTATTCTACTTAATATCTGTCTGCTTTTCTCCTTTATAAGATTTCATTTCTTTGGTGTTCCCCTCTCCACAGAGTAACCTAAAATAAAGGTCAAGTATATGCTTATTTATATAAATATTTCTTTCATGCCTATGAAGAAAGCATTTTATGGCCTGGAGAGCAGAAATCATTTTTTTTTTTTTTTTTTTTTTTACAAAATACAATCACAAAGTATTGTCTTATAATTTGAGCATTAAAATCTCAGTTAAGGACTTAGGAAACAGAAACAGACTGAATTAAATAGCTACTCTCTAAGCCTTTCCCTAATTTTAAGGGATAAATAAAATGCATATGTAGAAAAAGTTATGAAAAAAAAGTCTAGGATGGATGAGGTTTTAAAGCATTTGTAAGGAGCTAAAATACAAAGAATTGTGTATTATGTACAATGTTTGGAGAGCCTTTTACATTGTTTAAAGCTACCAAGAACATTTGCTTTCTAAAAGTCTATCTTTTAGTATTTTAGTCATAAAACGAAAGAATAACAACGAGACTTGAGCGTGTTGGTTTTCAATTTCTGAACATTTAATCGAAACTCAAGTATATCATATGTTGTCATTCAAAGACTTTTTAAAGGGGCATGCATGTGTGCTCAGTCGCTGAGTCGTGTCTGACTCTTTGCCACCCCATGGACTCTAGCCCACCGGGCTCCTCTGTCCGTGGGATTCTCCAGGCAAGGATACTGGAGTGGGCTGCCATTTCCTTCTCCAGGGGATCTTCCCAACCCAGGGATCAAACCTGTGTCTCCTATATCTCCTGCAATCACAGATAGATTCTTTACCATTGTATCACCTGGTAAACCCCTTTAAAAGAAGCAATGATTAAGTTGAAAACAAAACATATAACATGAGAATACTTGCTACCTTCAGAGAACTGGTTTAAACTGGGAAATAAGTAGGCTTTTCCTCGTCACTCTTCTCTGACCTTCTTCCTTATTTTCCTGGTCATTTTCCCTTTCCTGATTGTGTTCCTCCTCTCTGTTTTGATGTGCTACCATACTCACATATCCTAATAGTATCTCTTGTTTCTTTTTCTCTTTGTCATATTTTATTCCCTAGAGCTTTTGGTTTTTAAGGCCTTCTTTAAATAACTAAAATCTAGCAGTAAAATAATTCAAGATAATATAGTGGTGTGAATCAATGTTTCATATGTTACTCTTCCAACAGCTTAGTATTGAAATTTGTTGTTGTTGTTTCACAACGTATTGGAATATAGTTGATTCATAATGTTGTATTAGTTTCAGGTATATAGATAGCAAAGTGATTCAGTTAAACATATATGGATTAGAATTTTGACAGAAGATTTGTTAAGAATATTGCTCTATCTCAAAAAATAAATATGTAATTTAGATTATTCAGAAACAGGATCAATCTAGTGGTTGGTTAAGTTTGTCCTCCAGTTCATTCTATATTTCTCAATTTGTAGATATGTTTCGTTTTTCTTGTTTCTACTTTAAGCTCCACCCTGGTATTTCCAACTATCTCTTGGACACTTTTGTTGGTCATCTTGATTGTCTCGAAGGCATTTCAAGTTTAATATAGTCCCAAAGAAGTTCTGTCTCTTACCCTCTGAAACCTTTTCTTCCTTTTGTGGAAGGTTAATTTCTTAGTTAATAGCACCATTACCTTATTGTTAGCTTTGTTAGATCCATCATATTTATCCCCCTACTTTTCTTCCTGTCCTCTGGTCCTGACCCACTTTGACTCAAATAGATCACAAGTCCTGTAGATTCATCTCAGAATTAGCTCTTGAATCTGACTATCTGCTCCTACTGACATGATGCTGCTGCTGCTAAGTCACTTCAGTCGTGTTTGACCCTGTGCAACCCCATAGACAGCAGCCCACCAGGCTCTCCCTCGTTTAAAAAAGAAATTTTTTTCTTATTAGAATTGTTATAATAGAATCTTAAAATGTGTCTATAAGAATGTTTTTTCCCTTGTTTATAATGTGTGTGCTCTTTAATCTGCCACTATAAATATCTTTTATAAATGTCAATCATATGTTTCCCTTTTGTTTGAAAATTAGACTCCTCATTATTTTTATTGTGAAATCTAATCACACAACATGGAGTTAAAACAAAAAAATAGCAACAGACTTGCACATCTAGGCTTAAATTTTCTTTTCGGCCTACATTTTTGTAAATAGCCCACCCAACTCTTACTCCAACCTAATGAAAGTGAAGTGAAAGTGAAGTCGCTCAGCCGTGTTTGACTCATTGCTACCCCATGGACTTCTCCATCCATGGGATTTTCCAGGCAAGAATACTGGAGTGGGTTGCCATTTCCTTCTCCAGGAGATCCCAACCCAGGGACTGAATCCAGATCTCCCACTTTGTAGGCAGACGCTTTACCATCTGAGCCACTGGGGAAGTCCTAGTGAAGTGTTTGCCATTTTCCAAAAAATAAATTATCCTTTCTTTCATCCTGGTCTTCAGATGGGCTACTTGCTTGCCTAGAATGTATCACACTTACTGACAATTATCATTTCTTCCTTATCTCTAAGCTTTATTTCAGATATCACATCCTCTGCAAAGGCTTTCCTTATACTCCCAAGTGGTTGACTTCTCTAACTTAGGCATTATTTATGATTATACTGGCTAGGGCAGTATGTTTCATTGCAACCAAATCCCAACCACCAGGACAGACACTGGACTTTCCCTTTAGTACTATAACACCTCTTGGTACCAAAACCTCAGTCTGTGGTTGGGGGTTATCAGAGTCCTGAATCATTGAAACATTGAGGTTATCCACTCAAAACAGTTTGGCTGGGGCTCAGTTCCCTCAAATCTTAGATCATAATAAAGACCGTATCTTTTACCTGGAGAAATAATGAGTGACACACAGGCAATTGTTGGTGGAATCTTTACTAACATTCATGAGGAACATGGGCTAAGATCCTGAATTATGACTGTGGACAAAGAGATGAGGAGAAGACAAATACGAACTTGGAAATCAGTATCATGTGAGGGAAGGAAAGAGCAAAATCTAGAATTACTTCTAGATTTCTAGTTTTGCCAAATATAGATTCCCAATAAAAGAAATAGTTGATAAAAGGGGAGGATCAGCTTTGAATATCTGGATTTAGCTGCTTTTATCATAAAAGCTTGTATTTCCTTTAAATAATTAGATATGTTAATACTGATATCTTATAGGCTAGATTAGATGTTGACTTTCTTTGGGAAGGGGCCAACCAGTAAGTATTTTTAGCTTTGAGTGCAGCTATTTAAATTTGCCTTTTCAGGGTGAAAGCAGCCATAGACAAAATGAATAAACATGGCTGTGTTCCAACAAAACTTTTATTTATAAAAACAAGTGGCAAGCCAAATCCAGCCTACAGGTAACAGTTTGCTGACCCTTGATCTAGAAAATTGAGGCTCTCAGTGAATAGGAGGATGAATGCCATCAATAAAGATGAGATTATTCAAGAAAGTATCTAAAAAGAGATCAGTGTGTTATTGGATCAGAAGAGTAGGACTCAGTAGGACTCAGTAGGACTCAGGATAAAATGATCAGATGCCAGAAATATTGGGAAACAAGAAAGAAGATTGTTATAGAAATGGGAAATGGGATTTTTAAGAAGGTCAACTGTTAGTGCAGCTGAGCTTTGCTTTAATATTGGCAAAAAGAGAAAAAAAAAAGATAACTGACTTTAATTTGTAATGAAGCAATCACTAGTGATTTGAGAGACAGATATTTCAAGAGTGCGGGGGCAAATGTCATTTTGTCGTAGGAGGGGTCAATGAAAATATAAAAGGGAAACTGATGAATATCCATTACTGTCTCAAGAAGGTTGACTCAAGTAAAAGACTGACAACCTAGTGTAAGGAAGGGAGTTCTTTTTGGTCTCAGTTTTTCATCATCCTCAGACCATCTGTGTAGATTTAGACAAGGTATGAACTGTATACTAATAATTTTGCTTTGTTGCTGTTGTTAAGATCTTTAAAATCTCTGATTAGCATATAATGCTTGGCATACAGGCAAATCAATGTTTTGGAATTTTAAACATACTTCACTGTACAGCAGAAACTGACACAATATTGTAAAGCAACTATACTCCAGTAAAAAAGTACAGCAAAATATTTTTGCTGTTGTTGCTGTTTAGTCACTAAGTCATGTTTGACTCTTTTGGGGTGCCGTGAACCATAGCTCACCAGGCTTCTCCGTCCATTGGATTTCCCAGGCAAGAACACTGGACTGGGTTGCTCTTTTTTCCTCCAGGGTATCTTACTGACCCAAGGATAGAACCCGTGTCTCCTGTACTGGCAAGTGGATTCTTTGCCACTCAGCCACCTGGAAAGCCCATAAAAATATTTCAGTAGATAAATAATACAAGAGAATATTAACAATTGTTAAGTCTAACTGATGGGGATACAGTTTTCATTGTTATTTCAATTTTTCTTTGTGTTTGAAGTTTTTTTATAAAATAGTGGAAAATACTAATTAAAAACCAAATTTCTAAAAAAATTAAAAAGTAAAATAAAATTACTCATTAAGCATTATTTGTTCAAGCTTGCTGTCTGCCAGCTTTCATTTTTCTTTCCTGGTTTCCCTGAGACTGTCAGTATTTCTTTAAGTGCATCTGATACTCTTTATTAAACCTTTTCTTCTGTATTCTCCCAGAATTGACATGACTCGTTTTCTCCATGATATCCTCTGCTTGATCTGCCACTGTCCCTGTATTTGCTCCAGTTATGTTCATGATGGATCATATATGTTCCATATCTGAAAAGTCAGTCTCTTAAACTTCGATACTTGACAAAAGGACTATTAATATATTTACCTAAGAGACTTAGGCCACATGCACATAATCAAAATAAATGTGAACTTCTATGTATCCTAACCTCAAAAATGGACCAGATTCCTATGAAAAAAAGTTTCAAAACATTAAAATAATCTAGAAGAAAGTGATTATGTATTTAATATTCAAAATATACCAATGAATGTTCCCTTTATTTCACCATCCCAATTCTGTCCAAACATGAATTGAGGTTCAGAGAAGTTGCATGTTGGAGATTATAGTGTGGTACCAATACTTATTCTATGCCCATCCCACAGGGAGATAATATACATTATCACTGAATTATTCATAATCTATGAATGAAGAAAATTGTGATGAGCATTCTTTGTGGCACAGTTAATTCTGTGCCAGACCATTTTATAAGCACACAATAGGTGTTGACTTTCTTAATCCTTATAATAGACCTAAGAGGTAGTTAACTATTTCTGTCTCCATTATGTTAATAGATGAAAAAATCTGAGGTTCAGAGAGGTAATTGGCCCCAGGTTACATGACTGGAAAGTAGTGGCACAAGGATGTGGATTCAGAAAGATGCTTCTAGAGCCTTATCTCTTGATGTGGTTGTGTTAAATTGCAAATGATGGAGGTCAGTTTCCACTGGAATATTATTAATTCATTTGAGAAAAAGAATAAAATATGACTATTTTCAATAACATAAAATTTCCTTTTTAAAAAATTAATTAATTTATTTTAATTGGAGGCTAATTACTTTACAGTATTGTAGTGGTTTTTGCCATATATTGACATGAATCAGCTGTGGGTGTACATGTGTTCCCCATCTTGAATCCCCCTTCCACCGCCCTCCCCATTTCATCCCTCAGGGTCATCCCAGTGCACCAGCCCTGAGCACCCTGTCTCATGCATCAAGCCTGGACTGGCAGTCTATTTCACATATGATAATATACATGTTTCAAAGCCAGTCTCTCAAATCATCCCACCCTCGCCTTCTCCCACAGAGTCCAAAAGTCTGTTCTTTACTTCTGTGTCTCTGTTGCTGTTTTGCATATGGGGTCATCATTACCATCTTTCTAAATTCCATATATATTTGTGTTAATATCCTGTATTGGTGTTTTTCTTTCTGACTTACTTCACTCTGTATAATAGGCTCCAGTTTCATCTACCTCATTAGAACTGATTCAAATGTATTCTTTTTAATGGCTGAGTAATACTGCATTGTATACATACCACAGCTTTCTTATCCATTCATCTGCCAATGGACATCTAGGTTGCTTCCATGTCCTGGCTATTATAAACAGTGCTGCGATGAATATTGGGGTACATGTATCTCTTTCAATTCTGGTTTCCTCGGTGTGTATGCCCACCAGTGGGATTGCTGGGTTATATGGAAGTTCTATTTCCATTTTTTAAGGAATCTCCACACTGTTCTTCATAGTGGCTGTGCTAGTTTGCATTTCCACCAACAGTGTAAGAGGGTTCCCTTTTCTCCATACTCTCTCCAGCATTTATTGTTTGTAGACTTTTTGATAGCAACCATTCTGACTGGTGAGAATGTACCTCATTGTGGTTTTGATTTGCATTTCTCTGATAATGAGTGATGTTGAGCATCTTTTCATGTGTAGCCATCTGCATGTCTTCTTTGAAGAAATGTCTGTTTAGTTCTTTGGCTCATTTTTCGATTGGGTTGTTATTTTTCTGGAATTGAGCTAATATTTCGTATAGTAATAAAGATCCAAACCATTCCTTTCATCTCCTCCTGAGTCTCTAAGACAGTATCCCTATAAGCCTATTCAGTATTTTTATCATATTGATGGAACAAGAGGCTTTCAAGGTTTCTCAATCACACTTGAATCAGAATTCTTGTTAGAAAGCACCACCAAAAATGCTCCAGGGCATTGAAACTCCAGTGAGAATTTCTGGCTCCCCAAACCTCAGAATAAATAGATTCCATTTGAGAATTATAGAGAAAGTGTGAAAAAGTGATCTCATCACAGTCCCCACTCTTTTAGTCTTTTTCTTGCCAATCTACTTCAGTTTCTGCTTTTTTCATAAATAATTCTAAAATGCTGTCTCACCTATAGCACAGGAAACTGTGAAGAAGTTTAAAGGAAGCATTAACTTTCAGAGCTCAAGAATGTAAAAGAATGGACCAAGTATCAAGGTGATTCTGGTGAGATGTCTGTTAAAGGGAATACGAGGTAAATGCTGTTCCTCCAAAGCTTGAAAGGTACATCTTCTAGGCTTCATCTTGCTGTCTCTTGTTCACTGATGCAAATGAAAAAAATAACAGTTCATGTCTCCCCCATGTTTTTCTCTTTCTCACCAATAAGAATATACTCATAGGTACATACACTATGTTACATTCTGTAGAGATTTCACGTAGATGACAGCCTCCGAGCTATAACTGATGAATTCATTCACCTAAAAATTTTTATGATACGTTAGTCAGAGTACATCTAAACTAAGACTCATATAATGGCATTCTAGTGTAAATACACTCAGTTCAGTTCAGTCGCTCAGTCGTGTCTGACTCTTCGCGACTCCATGAATTGCAGCACTCCAGGCCTCTCTGTCCAACACCAACTCCTGGAGTTCACCCAAAATCATGTCTATCAAGTCAGTGATGCCATCCAGTCATCTCATTCTCTGTCGTCCCCTTCTCCTCCTGCCCCGAATCCCTCCCAGCATCAGAGTCTTTTCCAATGAGTCAACTCTTCCCATGAGGTGGCTGAAGTATTGGAGTTTCAGCTTTAGCATCAGTCCTTCAAAAGAACACCCAGGACTGATCTCCTTTAGGATGGACTGGTTGGATCTTCTTGCAGTCCAAGGGACTCTCAAGAGTCTTCAACACCACAGTTCAAAAGCATCAATTCTTCGGCCCTCGGCCTTCTTCACAGTCCAACTCTCACATCCATGCATACCTACTGGAAAAACCATAGCCTTGACTAGACAGACTGTTGGCAAAGTAATGTCTCTGCTTTTGAATACGCTATCTAGGTTGATCATAACTTTCCTTCCAAAGAGTAAGTGTCTTTTAATTTTATGGCTTCAACCACCATCTACAGTGATTTTGGAGCACAAAAAAATAAAGTCTAATACTGTTTCCACTGTTTCCCCATCTATTTCCCATGAAGTGATAGGACCAGATGCCATGATCTTAGTTTTCTGAATGTTGAGCTTTAAGCCAACTTTTTCACTCTCCTCCTTCACTTTCATCAAGAGGCTTTTCAGTTCCACTTCACTTTCTGCCATAAGGGTGGTGTCATTGGCATATCTGAGGTTATTGATTTTTCTCCCAGCAATCTTGATTCCAGCTTGTGTTTCTTCCAGTCCAGCATTTCCCATGATGTACTCTGCATAGAAATTAAATAAGCAGGGTGACAATATACAGCCTTGACATACTCCTTTTCCTATTTGGAACCAGTCTGTTGTTCCATGTCCAGTTCTAACTATTGCTCCCTGGCCTGCATAGAGGTTTCTCAAGAGGCAGCCCAGGTGGTCTGGTATTCCCATCTCTTTCAGAATTTTCCACAGTTTATTGTGATCCACACAGTCAAAGGCTTTGGCATAGTCAATAAAGCAGAAATAGAAGATTTTTCTGGAACTCTCTTGCTTTTTCAATGATCCAGCGGATGTTGACAATTTGATCTCTGGTTCCACTGCCTTTTCTAAAAACAGCTTGAACTTCTGGAATTTCACAGTTTACGTATTGCTGAAGCCTGGCTAAGAGAATTTTGAGCATTACTTTACTAGCATGTGAGATGAGTGCAATTCTGTGGTAGTTTGAACATTCGTTGGCATTGCCTTTCTTTGGGATTGGAATGAAAACTGACCTTTTCCAGTCCTGTGGCCACTGCTGAGTTTTCCAAATTTGTTGGCATATTGAGTGTAGCACTTTTACAGCATCATCTTTCAGGATTTGAAATAGCTCCACTGGAATTCGATC
>SJYA01000898.1:139650-166304 GCA_006410615.1 Neotragus moschatus | reverse complement strand
GCCATGATCTTCGTTTTCTGAATGTTGAGCCTACTTTTTCACTCTCTTCTTTCACTTTCATCAAGAGGCTTTTCAGTTCCACTTCACTTTCTGCCATAAGGGTGGTGTCATTGGCATATCTGAGGTTATTGATTTTTCTCCCAGCAATCTTGATTCCAGCTTGTGTTTCTTCCAGTCCAGCATTTCCCATGATGTACTCTGCATAGAAATTAAATAAGCAGGGTGACAATATACAGCCTTGACATACTCCTTTTCCTATTTGGAACCAGTCTGTTGTTCCATGTCCAGTTCTAACTATTGCTCCCTGGCCTGCATAGAGGTTTCTCAAGAGGCAGCCCAGGTGGTCTGGTATTCCCATCTCTTTCAGAATTTTCCACAGTTTATTGTGATCCACACAGTCAAAGGCTTTGGCATAGTCAATAAAGCAGAAATAGAAGATTTTTCTGGAACTCTCTTGCTTTTTCAATGATCCAGCGGATGTTGACAATTTGATCTCTGGTTCCACTGCCTTTTCTAAAAACAGCTTGAACTTCTGGAATTTCACAGTTTACGTATTGCTGAAGCCTGGCTAAGAGAATTTTGAGCATTACTTTACTAGCATGTGAGATGAGTGCAATTCTGTGGTAGTTTGAACATTCGTTGGCATTGCCTTTCTTTGGGATTGGAATGAAAACTGACCTTTTCCAGTCCTGTGGCCACTGCTGAGTTTTCCAAATTTGTTGGCATATTGAGTGTAGCACTTTTACAGCATCATCTTTCAGGATTTGAAATAGCTCCACTGGAATTCGATCACCTCCACTAGTTTTGTTTATAGTGATGCTTTCTAAGGCCCGCTTGACTTCACATTCCAGGATGTCTGGCTCTAGATGAATGATCACACCATCGTGATTATCTGGGTCCTGAAGATCTTTTTTTGTACAGTTCTTCTGTGTATTCTTGCCACCTCTTCTTAATATCTTCTGCTTCTGTTGGGTCCATACCATTTCTGTCCTTTATCGAGCCCATTTTTGCATGAAATGGTCCCTTGGTATCTCTAATAATCTTGAAGAGATCTCTAGTCTTTCCCATTCTGTTGTTTTCCTCTATTTCTTTGCATTGATGGCTAAGGAAGGCTTTCTTATCTCTTCTTGCTGTTCTTTGGACCTCTGCATTCACATGCTTATATCTTTCCTTTTCTCGCTTGCTTTTTGCTTCTCTTCTTTTCACAGCTATTTGTAAGGCCCCCCAGACAGCCATTTTGCCTTTTTGCATTTCTTTTCCATGGGGTTGGTCTTGATCCCTGTTTCTTGTACAATGCCACGAACCTTCGTCCATATTTCATCAGGGACTCCATCTATCAGATCTAGTCCATTGAATCTATTTCTCACTTCCACTGTATAATCATAAGGGATTTGATTTAGGTCATACTTGAATGGTCTAGTGGTTTTCCCTACGTTCTTAAATCCCATCTGAATTTGGCAATAAGACGTTCCTGAACTGAGCCACAGTCAGCTCTCGGTCTTGTTTCTGCTGACTGTATAGCGCTTTTCCATCTTTGGCTGCAAAGAATATAATCAATCTGATTTCGGTTTGATCATTTGGTGATGTTCACATGTAGAGTCTTTTCTTGTGTTGTTGGAAGAGGGTGTTTGCTATGACCAGTGCATTCTCTTGACAAAACTCTATTAGCCTTTGCTCTGCTTCTTTCCGTACTCCAAGGCCAAATTTGCCTGTTATTCCAGGTGTTTCTTAACTTCCTACTTTTGCATTTCAGTCCCCTATAATGAAAAGGACATCTATTTTTGGGTGTTAGTTCTAAAAGGTCTTGTAGGTCTTCATAGAACCGTTCAACTTCAGCTTCTTCAGTGTTACTGGTTGGGGCATAGACTTGGATAACTGTGATATTGAATGGTTTGCCTTGGAAACAGAGATCATTCTGTTGTTTTTGAGATTGCATCCAAGTAATGCATTTCGAACTCTTTTGTTGACCATGATGGCTACTCCATTTCTTCTAAGAGATTCGTGCTCACAGTAGTAGATATAATGGTCATCTGAGTTAAAATCACCCATTCCAGTCCATTTCAGTTCACTGATTCCTAGAATGTCAGCATTCACTCTAGGCATCTCCTGTTTGGCCACTTCCAATTTGCCTTCATTCATAGACCTGACATTCTAGGTTCCTATGCAATATTGCTCTTTACATCATTGGACCTTTTTTCTATCACCAGTCACATCCACAACTGGGTATTGTTTTTGCTTTGGCTCCATTCTTTCATTCTTTCTGGAGTTATTTCTCCACTGATCTCCAGTAGCATATTGGGCACCTGGGGAGTTCTTTCACTAGTCATTTGCAATACTGACTTTCCAGGACATTTTTCCTTCTGTCATTCAAGGGAATAGCTTTTATATGAAACAAGCCCCTATATTCATAATATTATAGAAAGATATTGAATAATGAAAAATATCAAAATAGCATATTAGAATTAAGCTACAAATATATATATTAACATATAATATCAAAGTTACACACACACACATATGCATGGATTTCCCTGGTAGCTCAGCTGGTAAAGAATCTACCTGCAATGAGGCAGACCTGCCTGGGTTCAATCCCTGGGTTGGGAAGACCCGGAGGAGGGCATGGCAACCCACTCCAGTATTCTTGCCTGGAGAATCCCCATGAACAGAAGAGCCTGTTGGGCTACAGTCCATGGGATTGCAAAGAGTTGGACACAACTGAGCAACTAAGCACAACATAGCACATACAAATATATGTACACACATACACATATATGTACATATGTACACACATACACAGGCTTCCCCAGTGGTGCAGTGGTAAAGAATCTGCCTGCCAATACAGAAGGCATAAGAGATGAAGTTTTGATATCTGGGTCAGAAAGATCCCTTGGAGTAGGAAATGGGAATCCACTCCAATAATCTTGCCTGAAAAACCATGGACAGAGAAACCTGGTGGGCTACAGTCCTTGGGGGTGGCAAAAAGTCAGACATGACTGAGCATGCACACATATACATACAATTACATACATATATATACACGTATCACTTCCGTGTAAGAGTCTTTACATACTAAGGAAGAAAAATACATTCTGGACATTGCTTTGCCCAAGAAAATATCTGGCAATTAATCTGCAGTTCTTTTGCAATATCAGAAAGAGTAATATAGTTTAATAGCCTCTATATTCGAATATAAGCTTACATTTCAACTGAAGATTGCGGGAATTTGGAGAGAAGCAGAATAATATGTTCAAAGAGATTGACAAGAAGAAGTAAAGCATCATTTGGTGAATGAAAGACCAACAAGAAATGTAGAAGATACCAGAATTATTTGGTTAATTAGGTGGCTGTTATAATGAGAATGGAAATCAAATTTATTGGAAACAGAGACCACACCACCGCCTCGAAATTAATGGGTACAAACCAAAGCAAATGACAATACTGGGTTATTTTTGCATATGATATTTTTAAAAATAGCAGAATGAATAACACTATTTTCTATAAGTGTTTAAAATTCATAAATCTTGAAACTTAATGAAACTAAATTATTATATAAATTTTGATTGTAAAATGTATGAATGTATTACAAAGTCTTGGGGAACAATGTAAAAATATAAAAACATGTGGTAAAGATACATTATTATTTCAATATAAACTTTTGGCACATACTGAACATGCTGCCTCATTTTATTTTATTTCTTTTTCAAATTATTTTTTATTGGAGTATACTTGCTTTACAATGTTGTGTCAGCCTCCACTGTACAGCAAAGTGAATCAGCTATACATACACATTTATCCCCTCTTTTTCGGGTTTCCTTCCCATTTAGGAGACCACAGAGCATTGTGCTCTGTGCTGTACAGTAGATTCTCATTAGTTATCTATTTTATAATCATTGTTGTTGTTTAGTCGCTAAGTTGAGTCTGACTCTTTTTGGACCCTATGGACTGTAGCCCACCAGGTTCCCCTGTCCATGGGAATTCCTAGGCTGGAATACTGGAGTGGTTTGCCATTTCCTTCTCCAGGGGATCTTTCCAACCAAGGGCTCGAACCCACATCTCCTGCATTGCAGTCAGATTCTTTACCACTGAGCCACTTGGGAAGCCCTATCTAAATTACACATAGTATCAATAGTGTATACATGTCAATCCCAGTGTCCCAATTCATCCCCCATCCCCACCCCCAGCAGAACAGCTGCTTCTTTTGCCTTCACTGTCCTCCACTGAGTGATGTTCTCAAAATGACCTCACTGATGTTGCTGGTCAGGGCCGACTTCAACCATGTCCAAGTACTGTAGAGCCTTCTTAATGAAACATTCAGGTCCATTGTCTCTGGTTTTAAGCTGGGGTAGTGTATATTTCACATCAGTCAGCCCAGAAAGGGGATGTCACTTTCCTCCACTTAATTTCTGGTGTGATTTCTCTTTATCTCTAAGAGCACCTTGGTATTTTCTTTCCAGTTCTGAGCTTAACCTTTGGTTGAATGAGAGAAGAGGAGCAACATGGGGATGTGGAGGATGGTAGTAACAGGAACTGAATAGTAACAAGGGATGAGGAGGCTATGTAGATAGGAGCTTGGGAATGGAATGGGTGACATTCAGCAAAAGGGAAGGGTGTAGGGACACAAAGCTGAAGGAATAAGGAGGAACAGAGATGTTGCTTGCTGGCTAGATGTCTGAGATAACATTGCAAATGCACACACTAACTTATACATATTGGTATTTTGATACTTTAAAAGGGCAAGTTATACCAAGATATTGAGAGCTCACAATGCAATCACTGGCTGTAATATATTGGGGCAGAAAACTTGAAAATGCCAAAGAGTACCTGCAGTTTTAGATCTCAAGAATGCACATGAGAGTGTAATACTCAATGAACTTGAGTCTAGCTGTTATTGCTTTGGGCTTGCGTGCATCTGACAATTTTCCTTCCAATCAAAGGATAGCTTCAAATAACGCAGAAAACAAATCTTTCCACGCAATAATGATTTTTAAAACAATTTCTTTATAACAACAAACAAAAGGAGAGAATGTAAATGGAGCACACGGTTAATTGACAGCCATATTCCCCAGCAAACTTGTAAATAATACCATTCTCACAGGAATTAAATCAGTTGCACTGTGGGTAATTCTAGAATTCAAAAGGTGCCACAGTTCTTCACTTTGTGTTGATGGAACTGAACGGCATTAACCTTTTCACTTGCACTAACAAAGACAAGTGAAGACACTGTGTGCTATGACTCCTGCACATTTATGTTTTGTTTTTTTGCCCAGGGCTTTCTACAATTATCCCACACTTCAGAACTAATTTCTCTGCACGTTTACCTACATTGTTTCAGCACTACTCCTGCAACACCACAATCTCATTAACTCTTTTTTTTCTTCCACAAGGAAGATTTATAAGGACATAGAAGAAATAATTATTTGGTGATATAATATTGAGTAAATTTTTGTAGCTTTTGCAAATAGGTTAGCCCTCATCTAAAGTAAATTTTTTTTTTTTATTCCTTAAGTCTTACAAATAACACTCTACAGTTTCCATCGACAGCTTTGACTATTCTCCTAGTAGTGAATGAAAATTCAGACTTCTTTTAGGTGGGGGCAGGAGAGAAAGGGAAAATCAAATTGAAATTTAGAACTTGAGTCCTATTTTAACAATAAGAACCTCTTTATTTAAATATTTATTTCTTCATTTTCTTTTTGAATTAAAAATATGTATACATACATATACACGTACAAACATATATACACAAGTATATATCTATGCATATGTAAAATATACACTTTTTGTTTTACAAGCACAAGGTTGGCAAATAATTTAGCACTAAAAATCAGCTTTTTAATTTTGTATTTATTTATTTTTGTTACTTTTCCTATGTAATTTTAAAGTTGATATTATGTTATATTTTCATTTTTATTCTGATCAAGACATTTATTTTATTTTATTTAGCATGCTTGATATTATTTACCCAACCAAGGATTGAACATGTGCCCCGATCCCCCCTGCTGCCTCTGCAGTGGAAGCATGGATTCTTAACCAGTGGACTTCCAGGGAAGTCTCCAGCTTTTTTAGATATATATATATACACATGTTCGAGCCTGTCTTTGTGCAACTCACAAATAATTCAGTCATTGCAGAGGGATAGAAAGTTGCATTTTAAGGCAATTTATAAAATGGGATTCCCCTGACTACAATGAAAAAGGATTACCAACAAAGCAGCAGAGATTTCACTGTGTAAGGACAGATAGGAAAATCTTTTACTTTTCCTTAACCAAAAACAAGTTTGATAGCAGCAAACAAAATACTTATATGAAAATAAACTCAGCCTGGATAAGAATTAGCATTGAAGAATGTCCAAACTTCAGTAGGAAGAGTTGAACAATTGTGTTCAGTTCAGTTCTAGTGCACATAGGGAAGGGCCGCTGATACAAGGAGGAGTCTGATTATGTCTTCATGGTAGATTTGTAAGAAGGAGATCTACTTACCAAGTGGGGAAAGAGAGGGTAGGTTGAATTTGGAGACTGGGATTGACATATATAGACGATTCATACTATGTATAAAATAGATGACTAATGAAAACTTACTGTTTAGCTCAGGGAACTCTACTCAGTGCTGACTTAGATGGGAAGGAAATCCAAAGAGGGGATTCCATATTCATATAGCTGATTTAGTTTGCTGTACAGTAAAAACTAATACAATATTGCAACATAACTATGCTCGAATAAAAGTTAACTCTGAAAAGAACCAGGTCTGCTTCCCTAGAAGAGAAGATGTAGTAGAGAGCATGTAAGTGAGTGACGTCGCCCAGTCGTGTCTGACCCTCTGCGACCCCATGACTGTAGCCTATCAGGCTCCTCCCTTCATGGGGTTTTCCAAGCAAGAGTGCTGGAGCGGACTGCCGTTTCCTTCTCCAGGGGATCTTCCCGACCCAGGAATCGAACTTGGGTCTCCCGCATTGCAGGCAGACCCTGAGCCACTAGGGAAGCCCCAGAGGACATGTAAGCTGTCTTCAAATATTTGAGGAATTGTCATGAAGAGGAGGAAGCAAACAGAGTGGGGACCAATGACTTATGTATGGGCTTAAAAATGGAAGAATCTATAAGAATAAGTAGGACAGATAGAATGTGGTATCATGGAATAAAGATTTAAAACAAGACCTGGATGTCCACCTGCCAGGAGTGTTATTGAGATGATCTTGGCATGGAGGTTGTAATAAGTGGCTTCTAGGATTCCCTAATGCTGGGGAAGATAGAGGGCAAGAGAAGAGGGCAACAGAGCATAAGATAGTTAGATGGCATCACCAACTCAATGGACATGAGTTTGAGCAAACTTCCAGAGATAGTGAAGAACAGGGAAGCCTGACGTGCTGCAGTTCATGGGGTCACAGAGTCTGACATCACTGAGACTGAACAACAACTAGGATTACTTCCATCTCTAAATCCCATGAGTTCTCTCTCTGTTGAGTATCATTCTGGTCATAGGAATTCTACCAGAGAATGTGCAGGGTCTTCCAAGCCATACTTTGAGGAATACCAGTTCTGGTGAATGCTGACTGTTGTATAATGAAAAAAAGAAAAAGGATCCTGTGGTCCAGTTAGTTTGGGGAACATTGTTTAACATACCCTTTTCTTGGATAATATAAACACATATTTGCATAGTAAAAGTCCTGAGCAGACTTGCATTAAAAAAAATCCTTGTTAGCTGGGAATAACCCAACACTCTCTCAATTTAATTGAAAATAAAGCACTTTTACAGTACATCTATTTGTAAACTGAAGGAACAATTGTTCCTTGGAATATTACTTTTGGAAACAGCAATTAATATACAATAAAAGCAGTTCCTTAAGTTGATGCCAAATGCATTCTGAATACATTTACAGGCATTTAATATACAAGGGAGAAAATTTACATGTAGAGGAAAGATTCTTTTTCCAGAAAATTAAAAAGTCATTATAAAGTTCCCTAAACATCTGCCTTTTAAATATTAACCAATCATGTATTGCAGATATTATGCATACACTTTAAAATGTTGTCTTCATTCTTCATAATTAAATATCCAATTAATGAATCTTATTTTGGAGAGTTTCTAATTGAGGTTAGAAATTGTCCCCATTTTTTCTGTCTGTTGATTTTTATCTCTATTAATCAATGTTCTTAATTTTGTAAGAAATACTTGCTTTATACTCGTATCATTACCTTCACTTCTCTATTGAAAACTCATCTTTATGAAAGAATAGAAATAAAATGCATACACTTTTCAAATAATGACACAAGCACTGTTGTAGAGATGAAAATGGAGACACTGTTGACACTAAACTGTTGTCTGGGAGACAGTGCCCCCATGTGATAGCTCAAAATTCCCCATTTATTAAAAAGGTTAAATTCCAAATTTGATATCTAAACTGTTGTTTAGAGCTTTCTCTACACAATAAATAAATCATAAATATATTGTTTCATTAGTATATCTTTAGACTCACATTTTAATAATTATTTCAATTATAAACATTTAAATTCAAAGCTGATCATATCAGTCACTGATAATTTATATTAAATAATTAATTGCTTCACTTATAACTTTAATTTTTTGGGTCTTTGGTGTGTCCTCTGGATCTATTCTGGGAAATTACAATTGTGCTTAGGTCATTTCATCTTATGGAGAAGGAAATAGCAACCCACTCCAGTACGCTTGCCTGGAAAATCCCATAGACAGAGGAGGCTGGTAGGCTACAGTCCATGGGGTCGCGAAGAGTCAGACAGGACTGAGTGACTTCACTTTCACTTTTCACTTTCATGCATTGAAGAAGAAAATGGCAACCCACTCCAGTGTTCTTGCCTGGAGAATCCCAGGGACAGGGGAGCCTGGTGGGCTGGTGTCTATGGGGTTACACAGAGTCGGACATGACTTAGCAGCAGCAGCAATCGCAGCAGCATTTCATCTTATAAACAAACACACAAACAAAAAGTCTTTTAATACTTCATTTCTCACAATTCCATAATTTTATATTCTTTTTTATCATGCTTGAACTCCAAACAGAATTTTTTAAACTTATCATCCTTTGAAAAATAAAATTAATTCCCCTATTATGCCTCATAACATTTCCTGTGTGTTATAATTGGAGCATTGTGTAGAATCTTTGTTGTTTTTATCCACTTGCCTGCTTCATTATGAGAATGTAACTCCACTGAGATAAGGATCTTGTTTTATTTGTCTCTCATATCTTCTAGGACACCATGTTTTTGAATCGATGAATATGTGACTGAAGAAAGCTATGTTCTCCTATGAATCCCCAATGCCTAGCTCAGGCCTTGATACAGTGTTGGACATTCACATTTTTCAATACACATTGATGTCAGGATTCATCTATGGTTCATTTTTATATGCCATTCTATCATCCTTTATATTCTATCATGTGCTTCATATATATGTTCAATAACATTAGTTGAATGAAAGAATAAAAATTAATGTAATCTATGCCTGCTCCTTAGGGGCAGGAGGAGAAGGGGATGACAGAGGATGAGATGGCTGGATGGCATCACTGACTCAATGGACGTGAGTCTGAGTGAACTCCGGGAATTGGTGGTGGACAGGGAGGCCTGGTGTGCTGCAATTCATGGGGTAGCAAAGAGTCGGACACGACTGAGTGACTGAACTGAACTGAACTGTTACCTGCTCCCTCCAGTTTTTAATCTATTCAAGCTGGAACCCTGGAAATGTGGGGTCTCTTCATACCCTTTCTAAATATCACAATAATCTTAGTTTTCAAAACCATTGATATGCAGCATGTAACAATGCTTATGAAACCATTTTTCTTACAACTGTGCATGACTTCTAGGAAAACATACTTTTCTTGTTCTTTTACACTTCTGATCACACCTCTTCTTCTTTGAAGCCAACCTTCTTTTTTCTTTGGGGTTTATTTATTTGTCTTGCTTTCTACACATCTTTGGAAATTGTAAATTCCATATTAAAAAAAAATTATTTATTTTGGCTGTGTCAGGTCTTAGTTTGGCATGCAGGCATTAGTTGAGTTGCTGAAGGCTCAAAGGCCAGGTCAGAATAGCTGGATTTCAAAATGACTAATATGGATTCCTTATAGGTGCAGGAGTAGGGGCATGGCCTGAAGAAGGTAGGAATTAAGATGGATCATTTTAGCATCATATTTATGGTGATTATCATGTTGATGTGAAAGGTAATTTTCTTGCCATATTTTATATCTAAATTATTACCAGGCACTCTGTTACTATTGTGTGTGTGTTAGCCATGAATAGTGTCCAATTCTTTGTGACCCCACAGACTGTAGCCCACGAAGCTCCTCTGTCCATGGGGTTTCCCAGGCAAGAATACTGGAGTGAGTTGCCATTTTTTTCTGTACATTACTATTAGGCACACACACACATATATACATATATACATTAATGTGTGTGTGTGTAATATATACAATGGCTATACATACATATGAATTTTTATTTATTACATAGAGACCCAAGATATTATTTTACTTTTCTGGATTACTTTTCCCACAAATGAAATACAGTCATCAGCCAGAAGAAAAAAATGAAGAAAAAGCTGTTTTTCAAAAGAGAGCATCTTGATCATATAAAAATTATGAAAAACTCTATGGAAACCAAATCCTTGTAGGAGGAGATACACCCCCAAATAAGTACATTTTAGGAAACTGGATTTTCTGGTGTTGGATTCCTTTTCGCAGAAGCACTCATCTGAGGAACACCATGCTTCTTGAAAGACTCTAAATATGTATTTTAAGGATACTGGGTAACTGAAGACATGTGTGTGTGCTAAATTGCTTTAGTCATTTCCAACTATTTGCAACCATATGGACTGCAGCCCACCAAGCTACTCTGTCTATGGAATTCTCCAGGCAAGAATACTGGAGTGGACTGATACACTTTCCTCCAAAGGATATTCCCAATTCAGGGAGGGAACCCACTGTCTCTTATGTCTCCTGCTTTGGCAAGGCAGGTTTACCACTAAGGCCACCTAGGAAGACCAGCCAACACTTGTTCCTCAGCTTCTTTCAACTTGTGAAATGAATCTAAAAGATTGGATATGTCTTAATATCTGTCATCTTGCACCCTCACAGGGTTGTAGGCAGGATTAATGAGATACTGTTTTTAAAGAGATTGACCTCCTGGGCAGAAAGAGGCTAAATATAAAACAGAGGTTTTATTATGATAAACTGTGTCAAACTGTGCATGGAAAAGATTTTTCAGTTTAACCCATTTTGAAGAAACGGTTGAGCTTGACTCCTTTGGGAGAAGTTATATATAAGTGTGAATGGATCAAAAAATATCTTGCATTTAATTTCTTTATACTCTGGAACAGAATTTAGTCATCCACCAAAGTAATTTGAAATCAAGTCCGTGTAGTATAACATGTTAGCAGAGGCTTAAACTATTGCCTACAGTCCAGATCTGGCTACTTCTGAAGGATTTGGTCTACTTTAAAAATAAAGCTTTATTGAAATTCTGACATCCCATTTGTTTACCTATTCTTGTGACTGCTCTTGCAGTGCATTATGAATACTTGTTTGAAAGGCAATATGGCTCACAAAAATTAAAATATTTCTCATCTGGTCCTTCACAAAAAAGTTTGCAAACCCCCGCTTTATATCTGGGGGTTTTCACATGACAGATGTGTTAAGCATTCATGTGTTCTGTCAGTAGCAATACAACTTTCTGAGCATTTGTAAGATTTAGCTTTTAATTTATTCATCTGTAAGAGCAGCCAGTTGTGGATGTGACTAGTGATAAAAGCAAGGTCTTATGCTGTAAAAAGCAATATTGCATAGGAACCTGGAATGTCAGGTCCATGAATCAAGGCAAATTGGAAGTGGTCAAACAAGAGATGGCAAGAGTGAACGTCAACATTCTAGGAATCAGCAAACTAAAATAGAATGGAATGGGTGAATTTAACTCAGACGACCATTATATCTACAATGTGGGCAGGAATAAATCCCTTAGAAGAAATGGAGTAGCCATTATGGTCAACAAAAGAGTCTGAAATGCAGTACTTGGATGCAATCTCAAAAACGACAGAATGATCTCTGTTCGTTTCCAAGGCAAACCATTCAATATCACGGTAATCCAAGTCTATGCCCCAGCCAGTAATACTGAAGAAGCTGAAGTTGAATGGTTCTATAAAGACCTACAAGATCTTTTAGAACTAACATCCAAAAAATATGTCCTTTTCATTATAGGGGATGGGAATGCAAAAGTAGGAAATCAAGGAACACTGGAGTAACAGGCAAATTTGGTCTTGGAGTACGGAATGAAGCAGGGCAAAGGCTTATAGAGTTTTGCCAAGAGACTGTACCGGTCATAGCAAACACCCTCTTCCAACAACACAAAAGAAGACTTTACACATGGACATCACCATATGGGCAACACCAAAATCAGATTGATTATATCCTTTGCAGCTAAAGATGAAGCTCTATACAGTCAGCAAAAACTGACTTCCAGTCATACTGGGAGCTGACTGTGGCTTAGATCATGAACTCCTTATTGCCAAATTCAGATTTAAATTGAAGAAAGTGGAGGAGGGGAAACCACTAGATCATCCAGGTATGACCTAAATCAAATCCCTTATGATTATACAGTGGAAGTAAGAAATAGATTTAAGGGACTACATCTGATAGACAGAATGCCTGATGAACTATGGAATGAGGTTCATGACATTGTACAGGAGACAGGGATCAAGATCATCCCTAAGAAAAAGAAGTGCAATAAAAGCAAAATGGTTGTCTGAGAAGGCCAAACAAATAGCTGTGAAAAGAAGAGAAGTGAAAATCAAAGGAGAGAAGGAAAGATATTCCCATTTGAATGCAGAGTTTCAAAGAATAGCAAGGAGAGATAATTGCCTTCCTCAGTGATCAGTGCAAAGAAATAGAGAAAAATAACAGAATGGGAAAGACTAAAGATCTCTTCAAGATTCTTAGAGATACCAAGGGAACATTTCTTGCAAAGATGGGCTCAGTAAAGTACAGAAATGATATGGACCTAAGAGAAGCAGAAGAGATTAAGAAGAGGTGGCAAGAATACACAGAAGAACTGTACAAAAAAGATCTTCACAACTCAGATAACCATGATGGTGTGATCACTCACCTAGAGCCAGACATCCTTGAATGTGAAGTCAAGTGGGCCTTAGGAAGCATCACTATGAACAAAGCTAGTGGTGGTGATGGAATTTCAGTTGAACTATTTCAAATCTTAAAAGATGATGCTGTGAAAGTGCTGTACTCAATATTTCAGCAAATTTGGAAAACTCAGCAGTGGCCACGGGACTGGAAAGGGTCAGTTTTCTTTCCAATTCCGAAGAAAGGCAATGCCAAAGAATGCTCAAACTGCTGCACAGTTACACTTATCTCACACGCTAGCAAAGTAGTGCTCAAAATTCTCCAAGTCAGGGTTCAGCAGTACATGAACTGTGAATTTCCAGATGTTCAAGCTGGTTTTAAAAAGGCAGAGGAACCAGAGATCAAATGGCCAATATCTGCTGGATCATCAAAAAAGCAAGAGAGTTCCAGAAAAACATCTATTTCTGCTTTATTGACTATGCAAATGCCTTTGACTGTGTGGATCACAATAAACCATGGAAAATTCTGAAAGAGATGGGAATACCAGATCACCTGACCTGCCTCTTGAGAAATCTGTATGCAAGTCAGGAAGCAACAATTAGAACTGGGCATGGAACAACAGACTGTCTCCAAATCGAGAAGGGAGTACATCAGGCTGTATATTGTCACCCTGCTTATTTAACTTCTATGCAGAGTACATCATGAGAAATGTTGGGCTGGAAGAAGCACAAGCTAGAATCAAGGTTGCTGGGAGAAATATCAATAACCTCAGATATGCAGATGGCATCACCTTTATGGCAGAAAGTGAAGAGGAACTAAAAAGCCTCTTCATGAAAGTGAAAGAAGAGAGTGAAAAAGTTGGCTTAAAGCTCAACATTCAGAAAACTAAGATCATGGCTTCGGGTCCCATCACTTCATGGGAAATAGATGGGGAAACAGTGGAAGCAGTGGCTGACTTTTTTCAAGGTGGCGGGGTGGGGGGGTAGGCTCCCAAATCGCTGCAGATGGTGACTGCAGCCATGAAATTAAAAGACACTCCTTGGAAAGAAAGTTATGACCAACCTCGATAGCATATTAAAAAGCAGAGACATCACTTTGTCAACAAAGGTTGATGTAGTCAAAGCTATGGTCTTTCCAGTAATCATGTGTGGATATGAGAGTTGTACTGTAAAGAAAGCTGAGCGCTGAAGAACTGCTGCTTTTGAACTGTGATATTGGAGAAGACTCTTGAGAGTCCTTTGGACTGCAAGGAGATCCAACCAGTCCATCCTAAAAGATATCAGTCCTGGATGTTCATTGGAAGGACTGATGTTGAAGCTGAAACTCCAATACTTTGGCCACCTGATGTGAAGAAGTGACTCGTTGAAAAAGACACTGATGCTGGGAAAGATTGAGGGCAGGAGGAGAAGGGGACGGCAGAGGATGAGATGGTTGAATGGCATCACCGACTTGATGTACATGTATTTTGGTAAACTATGGGAGTTCGTGATGGACAGGGAGGCCTGGCATGCTGTGGCCCATGGGTTTGCAAAGAGTTGAATACAAGTGAGTGACTGAACTGAACTGAACTGAATAGCACATGCTTGATAAAATTTGNTGGTTGAATGGCATCACCGACTTGATGTACATGTATTTTGGTAAACTATGGGAGTTCGTGATGGACAGGGAGGCCTGGCATGCTGTGGCCCATGGGTTTGCAAAGAGTTGAATACAAGTGAGTGACTGAACTGAACTGAACTGAATAGCACATGCTTGATAAAATTTGGTAAGGATCAAATTACACAATGGAGTAAAAAGCACTTAGTACAGTTCCTGCCATGTAATAAGACTAAGATTAAATAGTTATTGTCTTTATCCTATAACACAAATTTACAAGCAACTTATGCAGCTCAATTCCAGAAAAATAAATGACCCAATCAAAAAATGGGCCAAAGNTGGAGTTTCCTCCCTGTGGGTGGGGTTGTACAGGTAGCTTGTCAAAGTTTCTTGGTTAGGGAAGCTTGTGTCGGTGTTCTGGTTGGTGGAGCTGGATTTCTTCTCTCTGGAGTGCAATGAAGTGTCCAGTAATGAGTTATGAGGTGTCAGTGGTTTTGGAGTAACTTTGGGTAACCTGTATATTGGAGTGCAGGGCTATGTTCCTGTGTTGCTGGAGAATTTGCGTGGTATGTCTTGTTCTGGAACTTGTGTGCCCTTGGGTGGTGCTTGGTTTCAGTGTAGGTATGGAGGCATTTGATGAGCTCCTGTCAATTAGTGTTCCCTGAAGTCAGGAGTTCTCTGGTTTTCTCAGGATTTGGACTTAAGCCTCCTGATTCTGGTTTTCAGTCTTATTTTTATAGTAGTCTCAAGACTTCTCCTTCTATACAGCACCACTGATAGAACATCTAGGTTTAAAGATGAAAAGTTTCTCCACAGTGAGGAGAGTGTGTAACACCCAGAGAGTGTGTAACACTTCTCCACAGAGTTACATGGAGAAGAGAAGAGGGAGGAGGGAGTTAGAGGTGATCTGAATGACATGAGGTGGAATCAATAGAGAAGAGAGCAAGCTAGCCAGTAATCACTTCTTTATGTGCACTCCACAACTGGACTGCTCAGCGATGTTCACGGAGTTATACAGAGAAGGGAAGAGGGAGGAAGGAGACAGAGGTGGCCAGGAGGATAAAAGGAGGAAATCAAAAGGAGAGAGACAGATCCAGCCATTAATCAGTTCCCTAAGTGTTCCCCACTGTCTGGAACACACAGAGATTGGGTGGAGAAGAGAGGGGTAGGGAGGAGACAGAGGTGACCTGGTGGAGAAAAAGGAGAGTCCAAAAGGGGAGAGAGCAGTCAAGCCAGTAATCTCACTCCCAAGTAAAAATGGGTACTGAAGATTGGGTTCTTAAAGGTACAAAATACAAAAAAGCAAAGATTGAAAATCTAGAGTTTGGAATTTCAAAAATACAATATTGAAGAAAAGAAAGAAAAAAAGTCACAAAAATTATATTTAAAAAATACATGGTTTGCTTTAAAAAAATAGGGTCTTTTTTTTTTTCAAAGTAATAGTTGGTTATAAAAGTGAAAATTAAAGAAGTAATAGAGGACTTAAAAAATTAAAAAAAAAAGAATAATCATAAAAATAGTAAAAATATATCTAGGACTTTCTCTGGTGTTGTTCTGGGTATTGTGGGGTCAGTTCATTTTCGGATAGTATCCTGGTCCGGCTTATATTTCTCAAGATCTATAGGCCCCTTCCTATGTAGTTGGTACTAACAACAGGGTTTTAAACTATTGCACCTGTCACTTCCAAGGTGGTTCCCTCTGTTTTAGCTTCTTCTGTTTGCGGTCTCTTCAGTGTCTGATTTCTGCCCTGACACAAAGGGGGCAGTGGTGGACACTTTTTTTAGGCTCACTTGTTCAGTTGCACTGTGGGGAGGGAGGGAAGCTGCAAACAAATAATACTGGTGTGTGCTCACAGTGCCTCAGACACACTGGGCCTGCCCCCGCTTACAGTGTGTGTGCCCTCCCTGCCCACACTGCTCAGGCTGTAAGTTGCTCTGCTGGGAACCGTCCGAGGCTGGCCCTGGGCTGCATGCACCTCCCAGGTCTAAGCTGCTCATGTTCAGACACTCAGGTAGTCCTCAGAGGCACAGACTGGGTTGGGCCTGCGTTTTGTGCCCTTCCCAGGTCTGAGTAGCTCAGGTGATGAGGTGTTGGGCAAGTGCAACCGGTTGCTGCGACTTATTGCCTCCCCTGTCCTTGCTGCTCGGTTTTCTGGGTGTACAACCAGTGCACATTCTCAGGCAGATGTTGACTGTCTAGAACCCCAAGAAGTCTTAGTTAGCAAAGAAGCCTGCGTGCAGCTTGGTAGATAATGTCTCTCTGGGGCTGCAATTGCCCGCTTCTGGCTTTGGCTGCCTGTCACCGGAGGGGGATGGTCTGCAGCCAGCTAGTTCTGTTCAGTCTTTTGTTCTGTGCATGGGCCTGGCAGTGTCTTAGGGCTTTTCGCATGGTAGCTATCCCACAGTCTGGTTTGCTAGCCCAAGTTAATTCACTCAGATTGCCCTTGGGGCATTCAGGCCAGATCCTTACTCTAAGCGATGCAGCCTGTGCCTCCCTGCCCAGCTCCCGCTTGCTAGTGGTGGATGCAGGCATCTGTGCTGCTTCTCTGCTGGGAGAGTTACCATTGGGCACATAATCTGTGGGTTTTAATTATTTATTTATTTTTCCTCCCTGTTACGTTGTCCTCTGAGCTTCCAAGGCTCACCACAGACTCAGCAGTGAGAGTGTGTCCTGGTGTTTGGAAACTTCTTTCTTTTTAAGACTCCCTTCCTGGGACAGAGCTCCGTCTCTACCTCTTTTGTCTCTTTTTTTGGTCTTTTATATTTTTTCCTACCTCCTTTTGAAGACAACGGGCTGGTTTTCTGGGTGCCCGATGTCCTCTGCCAACATTCAGAAGTTGTTTTGTGGAATTTACTCAGCGTTTAAATATTCTTTTGATCAGTTTGTGGGGGAGAAAGTGGTCTCCCTGTCCTAGTCCTCTACCATCTTATGATTGTCCCCTCGATTTATTCTTTAATAGAGAATGTTGTCCAGGCACTGTGTTTACAGGTGGAAGTGTGGTGGTTTTGATAACAGGTTATGTCAAGAATATTGTGTGTGGATATTTTATTTTATCATATAGTCTGAACCTCCTATATACCATCAGATTTATATTAAAACACTTTTTATTTCACAGCCACACAATTTTACACTCAAGTATAAAATATTATACTTGAGTCAACTTTTATAATAGCATTCAGGTTAGTGGAATCTATCAACTTTGAAAGTTTTATCATATGTACAGAGTCCATGAAATTCTTCTGGAGCTGTAAGTCTGAAGTACTTTCTCATATAATTATGTATTTCCAGAGAAATATTTATGCATAAGTGAAATTTTGCCAAAGAATCACTGGATTAGAATAACTCAAGCAGGTAACTTCATACGCATTTAAATTTTATATTGATCAAATAATTCTTACATTTTAAGAGACTTATATAATTTCTGTGCCTTTATACACATCATTTTCAAAGAGATTTTCAGTACCTTAGTTAATATATGTGGATGACAGGCAGAATTCTCTCTTTGGGAGCTCTGATGTTTTTTCTCTTAAGGTCTTTGATTGGTCCATTCACATTTTGTGAAGGGTAATCCAATTTGCTCAAAATCTACTGATTTAAAAGTTAATCTCATATAAAAAACACTCTTACAGCAATATTTGACCAGTATTTGGTCAAATATCTGGGTACCATAGCCTAGACAAGTTGATAGAGAATTATACATCATGACACACTTTCCCATAAAAGAGAAATGCTCACCCCAAAGAAATGCTCTCTGACACTGCTCTAGGACTTTATTGTATCATAACTAGGAGATGCTTCATTCAAAATCCCACCTCTCTATAATGATTTTGGTAAATTTCATTTCTAAGTTTCTGTTTTTTATCTTTAAATTTATAAAATTATATTCTTTTAGACACTACAAAGATTATGCATAACACTTAAAAAGTATATACTACATGAGAGGACTAACTTTGAACACATTCTTTTCCTTAAATTTCATTAATTTACCAAAATGTTCTGAATAACCAAAACAACGAAAATAATTCATCTTAGCAAATGCATTTTATATAGTTTCCTCCCAACACCACAGAAATCATCACTAAAACATTCTGAAGGACATAAAGTATTTATTAAGAATGTCTTACTTTGCATTCAAACTCAGTTACAGAAAAGGGCTAAGGGAAGATATTTTTTCCAAGACAAATACATGAACTATACTATATTTTGCAAACCATCTTCCCTTCTTTGCACTATATCATTATGTAAATATTTTATGGAGTGATTAAATTTATGATATGTTCTGAATTTGCTTGAAATATTATGTTTCTTCTTTTAAAGGGCACAACATACCAGTTTTGTATGGTATCAAGATGTCAATGATAATTAGATAACCATTTGGTTATTCCTGTAAAAAGAGTTTTTTGCCCATATAAATTATCTATCTTTTAACATTGTGTTGAAAGACTACTACATGTCTATCATCTATAGCTTGCAATCGTGGCTCAACATCTTGTTTCAGTGTTGGTCTTCAATGTATTTTACACTCCATTTTTTGTTGTCAGTCATTGCTGGGATCCATGATTTTTTAACTTTGAAAATATGTGAGGTGGTATAATTTGACTGGTGAAAGACTTGTTGCATTTGACAGAAAACTACATATATGCCCCCAGGGACTGCTCTAAATCTAAGGAGTAAGTTTGTGATTTCCCAGGAGATGCTTAGAGATATTTTTTGTAATCTTAGCATTACCTATTCCCAGTTGAATCCTGTTTTGATGAACATAAGAGGCAGTACAACTTTGTTAGAAAAAAAAAAAAAGGTAAAAAACCAGTTTGGGCTTACTAAACAGTAAGACTCTGTCATACTTTGAGGTAGGTAAGGGAATACAGATTTCTAAATTTTCATTTTATAGTCTGTAAAAGGAGTGGAGGGAGATAATCTGAGGTTTAGGGAAAAATCCATGGGCTTCTCCAATGTTTAGCAGGTAAAAAAACCTGCCTGCAATGCAGGAGATGCAAGACATACAGGTTTAATCCCTGGGTTGGGAAGATACCCTGGAGAAGGGAATGGTTATCCACCCCTATAACCTTGCCTGGAGAATTCCATGGACAGAGAAGCCTGGTTTGCTACAATCCATTAGGTTGCAAATGGACTGGGTCAAAAGAGTAGGACATGAGTGAGTGACTAACACTTTCACTTCTTGGAAAGAGTCACATGTAAATGGCCTTCCTTTTAAAGATTTTTTTTTTTTAATTGCATTTAGCTATTTCTGGCCTTGCTTGTCATATGGAGGCTTTGTCCTCAGGGTCAATATTTGGAAAACATTAGATTTCTGAGAGGTATTTTATTAATATCTGTGCCATTTTAATATAAATGCAGTGAAGTTGATACTTTAGGAAACTGTTTTTCCCCATATGAAATTTTGCTATTCTGTACTATTTTAGTATTAGAAATTTTGGTCATGATGAAACAAAATTCCCTGTCTCAGCTTCATCTAAGAAAAAATAATCAATTTGCTTGAATCTGTTGATTTGGTCAATAAAATTGCATTTCTAGTTCTCTCATATACACATTGCACACACATTCCTAAAAGATGCCTTTTTATGTAACTCTAAAGTGTGACCACAACGAAATTACAATATTTTTTGCCTTCTAATTTTGAAGAAATCATTCTTGCGCCTACTCAGTATATATATCCTCAATTGTCCATTCCTTGTAACGTTCATTTATCATTCTTTCACTTATTCATCTAACCGGGGTCATACATTTTAAGGAAACATTGAGGTAAACTTGTTTTTCAAGTCCCTTCCATGCCTTATTCTTAATACATCAAATTGATCTCCTCAAATTAAAAAAAATTATTTATCTTTAACTGGACGATAATTGCTTTACAATGTTGTGTTAGTTTCCTCAAATACTTAATCAAATTATTTTTAATCTGCTTTATTGAGTTATACTAACATAATATAAATTTACTTACTTTACATGTGTAAGTTAATTGACAAATTCCTGTTTGTTTACACAACAAACCTGTGATATACAGCAGTACCATCTCTTCAGAGGGCTTCCCTGGTGGCTCAGAGGGTCAAGAATCTGCCTACAGTGCTTGAGGGTCAAGAATCTTCCCTGGGCTGAGAAGATCCCCTGGAGGAGAGCATGGCAACCCACTCCAGTATTCTTGCCTGGAGAATCCCTGTGGACAGAGGAGCCTGGCAGACTACAGTCCATGGGGTCACAAAGAGTCAGACATGACTGAGTGACTAAGCATAGCATTGCATATCTCTCCAGAGGTTCACTCATGCTCCTTCGTCAGTCCTAACCTGCCAACCCTCATCTTTCCCAACTACTAATATGTTTTCCATAGCTGCAATTGTTCCTTTTCTGGAACTTATAAAAATGGATGGAGAAGGAAATGGCAACCCACTCCAGTGTTCTTGCCTGGAGAATCCCAGGGACAGGGGAGCCTGGTGGGCTGCCATCTATGGGATCGCACAGAGTCAGACACGACTGAAGCGACTTAGTAGTAGTAGTAGTGGTAAAAATGAATTCATATGTCATCTTTATGAGTGTTCTCGTCAATTAGCATGATGTTTTTAGAATGATCCATGATGTCATAAATATGTAACTGGTAACTAATCTAGGTTCTCTATGTTTCCATATAAATTATAGAATTAGCTTGACAAAGTTTTTTGAAAAGCTCTCTGGGAATTAATTAGGTTTGCATTGAATTTATAGATAACCTTGGAGATAACTGACCTCTTAAGATTATTATATCTTCCAATTCATGAATAGGGATTTTCTCCTTATTTATTTAATTTTCTTTAGTATCTATTAGCAATGAATTGTAATCTTTGTCATGCATATGTATTATTAAGATTTATCCCTAAAAATTTCATATTTTGATACTATTTTGCATGTATATTTTCATTTCAATTTCAGTTATTTATTGTATATAGTTTGCATATTGACCTCTTTTACTGTGATATTGTTAAATTCAACTATTTCCCACAGCTTTTTTTTCTGAAGATTTCTTAGGATTCAGGGGTTGATCCTCATGTTATCTCTCAATTAAGGTATGCTACTTATTTATTTTCAATATATATGCTTTTATATTTCTCTTCCTTTACTGACCAGATGAGAATCTCTACCACAAATTTCTCTACAAATGGTGGCAATGAATATTATTGCTTAGTTAATAGTTTTAGTCACCTCTAAGAGAGGTGAAGGTTGTATGTATGTATGCAGAGTTTGCTAAAATTAAAAAAAAAAAAACATAACTGGATGTTGAATTTTGATAAAGGCTATTTCCTTTATTGATTGGTTATAGTTTTTCATGTTTTACTTTTTTAATAGAGGGAA
The DNA here is from genome assembly GCA_006410615.1 of Neotragus moschatus. Lineage (NCBI taxonomy): Eukaryota > Metazoa > Chordata > Mammalia > Artiodactyla > Bovidae > Neotragus > Neotragus moschatus. The sequence continues at coordinate 144,283 of SJYA01000898.1, read as the reverse complement.
TTGCAATGATTGAGTTTTGAATATTAAACTATCCTTGCTTTCCCAGGATAATTCAACTTGGCCATGATGTACAATCCATTTTTGTTCAGTTGCTCAATCATATCTGACTCTTTGTTAGCCCATGGACTATAGCATGCCAGTTTTCCCTGTCTTTCACCATTTCCTGGAGCTTGCTCAAACTCACATCCATTGCATCAGTGATGCAATCCAACCATCTCATTCTCTGTTGCCTCCTTTTACTCTTGGCCTCAATCTTTCCCAGCATCAGGGTCTTTTCCAATGAATTGGCTCTTCATATCAGGTGGTCAAAGTATTTCAGGTTCAGCTTCAGCATCAGTCCTTCCAATGAACATTCAGAGTTGATTTCCTTTAATATCAACCGATTTGATCTCCTTACTGTTCAAGTGATGCTCAAAAGTCCTCTCCAACACCACAGTTTGAAGGTATCAATTCTTTGGCACTCAGCCTTCATTATGGTCCAACTTTCACATCCATACATGGCTACTGGAAAACCATAATTTTGACTGTACGGACTTTTGTTGGTAATGTCTCTGCTTTTAAACATGCTGCCTAGGTTTGTCATAGTTTTTCTTCCAAAGAGCAAGCGTCTTTTAATTTCATGGCTGTAGTCCCCATCCGCAGAGACTTTGGAACCCAAGAAAATACAGTCAGCCATTGTTTCCACTGTTTCCCCATCTATTTGCCATGAAGTGATGGGACCAGATGAGATGGTTTTCTTTTTATGAATGTTGAGTTTTAACCAGCTTTTTCACTCTTCTCTTTCACCTTCATTAAGAGGCTCCTTAGTTCCTCTTCACTTTCTGCCAAAGGGTGGTGTCATCTGCATATCTGAGGTTATTGATATTTCTTCCGGCAATCTTGATTCCAGCCTGTGCTTCATCCAGCCTGACATTTTGCATGATGTACTCTGTATATAAGGTAAATAAGGAGGGTGACAGTATACAGCCTTGACAGCCTTTCCCAATTTTGAATCAGTTGGTTGTTCCATGTCTGGTTCTAACTTGCTTCTTGAGCTATGTACAGATTTCTCAGGAGACAGGTAAGGTCGTCTGGTATTCCCATCTTTTTAAGAATTTTCCAGTTTGTTGTGACCCACACAAAGGCTGTAATGTAGTCAATAAAGCAGAAGTAGATGATTTAGAAATTCCCTTGCTTTTTCTATGATCCAACGGATGTTGGCAATTTGACCTCTGGTTCCTCGGCCTTTTCTAAATCCAGCTTGAACATCTGGAAGTTCACAGTTCATGAATTGCTGAAGCCTTGCTTGGAGAATTTTGAGCATTACTTTACTAGGGTGTGAGATGAGTGCAATTGTGTGGTAGTTTGAGCATTCTTTGGCATTGCCTTTTTTGGGGATTGAAAAGATTGTGGAATTGTATTACTTTTTAAAATGTTTGCTAGACTTCACCAGTGAAGTTCTATGGTCTTAGAGTTTCTTTGTAGGAAAACTTTTAACTGCATACCCCATTATTAATACTTTAAAACTATGCATGTGTGTTGAGTTGTGTCCGACCCTTGTGACCCCATGGACTTTAGCCCTCCAGTCTCCTTTGTCTACAGAATTTTTCAAGCAAGAATTCTCGAGTTGCTTGCCATTTCCTACTCCAGGGGATTTTCCCAACCCAGGGATTGAACTCATAGCTTCTGCACTGAAAAGTGGATTCTTTACCACTGAGCCACCTGGGAGGTCTACTTTAAGATGTAGGCGTTATTTGGATTATGCATTTTTAAGAGTAAGCTTTGGTACTTGTGTTATATTGAAGTATCTATTTATTTTATGTCAGTTGTTAAATTGGCATGCAGTTGTTCAAAATATTCCCTTATTATTTTAATGTGGTGGAATCTGTAGTGATGTTCTTTTTTAAAATTCTGATATTAGTTACTGTGTGTTGTGTGCTGCACTTGGTCACTAAGTCATGTCCAACTCTCTGCAACCCCATGCACTGTAGCCCACCAGCCTCCTCTGTCCATGGGATTTTCCAAGAAGAATACTGGAGTGGATTGCCATTTTCCTTCCCCAGGGTATCTTCTTGACCAAGAGACTGAACCTGGGTCTCCCACACTGCAGGCAGACTCTTTACCATCTGAGCCATCAGGAAGCCAAGTTATTTGTGGTTTACCTTTATTTTTTCTCTCTAGCTTACTAATATCTATCTCCTTCATCCATGGGATTTTCCAGGCAAGAGTGCTGGAGTGGATTGCCATTTCTTTCTCCAGGGGATCTTCCCGACCCAGGAATTGAACCCGGGTCTCCCTCATTGCAGGCAGACACTTTCTGAGCTACCAGGGAAAACCTTGTGGCTCAGCTGGTAAAGAATCTGCCTGCAATGCGGAAGACCTGGCTTTGACCCCTGGGTGGGGAAGATCCCCTGGAGAAGGGAAAAGCTATCCACTCTAGTATTCTGCCCTAGAGAATTCCATGGACTATACAGTCCACGGGGTCACAAAGAATCAGACACGACTGAGTGACTTTTGCTTTTGTTTTACTAATATCTATAAATTTTTATTAAACTTAAAACAGGTCAGTTTGAGTGTTCTTTAGCTGCCTCCATTGTTTTTGTTTTCTATTTCATTTACTCTTTTCCTTTATTCTTGGTAGTTCTTTCCTTCTGGTTATTTTTGAATGAATTTTTCTTCTTATTTTCTAGTCGCTAAAAGTAAGATCATAGTTCAAAAAGTTGAAACTTTGTTTTGAATGCTATAATTTTTTCACAACATTTATTAGCTTTATTTCACAACATTTAAAAACATTGGATTCATTTCTGTCAAACTAAATGTACTAAGTTCTCTTATGATTTCTTCTTGACCAATGGGTAATATAGAATGTTTTGTTTAATTTCTAAATATTTTATTTTCCAGATATTGCTTATCATTGACTTTAAGTTTAATTTTACTGGTGTCAGAGAATATATTTTTTCCAGTATTTTTTCTTTGAAACCTGTAACTTTTATTGCTCAGAATGCAGGTATGGTATGTTTACATTTGAAAATGTTAATGACATGTATGTCTCCTGCTGTTTGGTGGAGTATTTTATATAGTATATATCAATTCATTTGGTCAAGAATATTATGTCATTGAATTCTATTATACCCTATTGATTTTCTGTCCAATTGTAATCCTCTAAATTACTCAGAAAGTGTTGAGAATCTTTATTTTTGGTTTCTGCTGAGACAATTGAGAGTATCCATAAGTCATGTGTCTATTCAAAGGACTCTGTGTTGCTATAATTTTTGTTTCCTCCAAGGCACTAAAGCTAAAGATTATCTCCCAATATAAGTGGCTTTGTATCCAGAATGCACTTTTCCTGACAATAGGTCTCTTAATTTTAGCTTTTTCTTTGTTTTTGCAATCTGAATAAGCTGAAGATTTCCTAGTTTCATTTTGCTAAAAACTTTCTTCCCTCAGTTTACCTCTTACTGACATTTGACTCCAAGCTCCAAGAAGAAATCAGGTTACACATTCACACTTTGCTTGAAAGTATTCTCAGAAAAATATGCAAGTTCGTTGCCTATCAGTTTTACTTTCCATAGAACCACAGAATGAAATTCAGCTAAGCTTCCTGCCATCAAGAGATGAAGGTGCCTTTTTCCCCAATTTCCAATAACATGTTCCTTAGTTTCTCTTGATTTCCACTAGCAGTGATTTTAATGTCCATATTCCTATGAAAATTGTGTTCATGATGATATAGATATTCTCTATAATATCACAGGTTCTCTCAGCCTGTTCGTGACCTCTTCTGAGTTCTCTCCAGAAGGGATGTTAAGGTTCTTATTTCAACTAGCACTTTGTTCGAGGCAATCTAGACTTTTTCTATCATGACCCCTTAACATTGCTGCAGCTTCTACCCATTATCCAAATTCAAAGTGACTTCTACATTATACTATTTTTGTCACAGGATTCATTGTCCTAATTCCAAAATCCGTATCTGTTTTCTATTGCTGCAGCAGAAAATTATCTCAAATCTAAAGCAGCAAATGGATTATTTTATAATTTTGGAGGTCAGAAGTCTAGAATTGATCTGAAAGGCTGTGTTTTACGTAGAGACTCTAAGGGAAAATTTTATTCCTTTTTATTCACATTCTAGAGGCTTCCTTGTTTCTATGGTTTGTGCCCTTTTCTCCATCCTTTATTTCTGTCTTCTCTCCTCCTTCTTCTTTTGACTCTTTGTTGTAGAGATTCTTGCAATGACATCATGCCAGCTGAATAGTTCAGGATATTCTCTCATTTTAAGACCATTATTTGCTCACATCTAAATGCTCCTTTTGCATATAAAGTAAGATATTCATAAATTTGGGGGATTAGTGAGTAGACATCTTTTTGTTATTGTTCAGTCACTAAGTCATGTCTGACTCTGAGATCCTATGATTGAAGCACACCAGGTTCCTCTGTCCTCTACTGTTTAGACATCTATTATTTAATTTCCTACACTCATCATACACTGCTTTTACTTCACTTTAATCAGTAGATTATTTTTTAAAGAAATTGAAAATAAGAAAAAAATGTTTTCTACATTTTGTCACACATTTACCATTCAAAGTTTTTTTTTTTTTTTTTTTTTTTTTTCCTTTACTGTTTCCTAAGAACTTTTTTTTTTTATTATTTTTAAAGATTC
>SJYA01000898.1:72710-130210 GCA_006410615.1 Neotragus moschatus | reverse complement strand
CACAAAAGAAGAGAAAAAGTAAAGATGACTGAGCCCATTTTCACAAAACATAGGTTCCAATTAAACAGGAAACAGCATCACTAAATATCTCCGTTAATGTTAAGAAAATAATTTAGGAGACTTTGAAGGATTCAGCTAGGTATATAGAGGTTTTAAAAATTCAACTATGATCATAGAGGTGAAATGATAAATATTAAAAAACGATTTAGTGAAAGAAATCTTTGGACAAAAGCAGTTCAGAAAGAGAAAGTTAGCACAAATTTTGTATACATACATGTACATTCAAAGGCATCTTACTGTTTTCTTTTTTAGGGAAGATAGTGAACTTTGGTTTCTTTTTATTATCTAAGTATTTATTTGACATAATATGGGAAATAATATGAGCACTGAGTTAGTCTAGGTGATAATCAATATCAATTGGAATAAGGTGTAGTCTTTCCCTCACATAACTTAGAATCTGTCACATTGAATATTTAGGCATAAATATTTTATATTATGTTGCCATGATATATTTTTTTAACTTAGTGATCTTACTGTGTCTATTCACTCCTATTCTCTTTATATCTCTTTTTTTCCTCAAGTGTGGGGATACAGATTCTAGTATAACTAATATCTTGCTATCAGATTTTTCTGTTGTCACATTATTTTCTGCATCATTTGATGAACCAGACTACATTTTCCTATATTCCTATTAAACTATTTGATGATGCTTTTTATTTTGTTGTGTAATTGGGTGAGCAATCATGTGATAAACATAAGTTTGGTATGGAATCAAAAAAACAATCTTAAAAACAATGAATATATTTTCAGGAAGTTGCTAGGATGTTAAATGTATTTGAAAGGATTGTAGAAAAGTATTACTTCTTTGTAGACTTTATGACTATAAAAATAAAACTGAGAAAGACATCTAATATAGTTGATGGACCATAGTTTTCTTTTATAACCCAATATTATATTTTTTGAAATCTGTATAAGTGGTAGAAAGTTGTGTGTTTAGCTAAATTAAAACTGAGTGTGGGGGGTCAAAAATGTAAAAAGAAAAAAAAAATATACTCCTCCCCAAAATGCAAGTCAACATATGATTAATCTTAGAAGGTGGAGTGTAATGTTCTGGACACTTAGAAAAATGAGAAAAATGAAGATAACAAACATTGGAGAGACACAGTGGAGAGTTTTCCAAGCTATAGGTTCTAACATAAAATTTAACAAGAAGACTTTATAATTCAACCTAGAAAATCATTTTTTTTCAGAAACCAAGAAGCTATAAGTCCCAGATCATGGTTCATATTAAATCGTGATTATAACTATAATTCTAACACCTAAGATAAATTGATGTGTGTGTGTGTGTGTGTGTGTCTGTGTCTGTGTGTCTGTGTGCACGTGTTTCCCACAAAGATACAGAAAATAGTACAAGCAAGTCACAAGAATGACTTGCCTCTTACAGCATGGCAAAAATGGATGATAGAAGCCCTTATAATTAAGGGCTCACTTTACCAAAAAATTTTAAAGAATAGTGCCTGGTGCATAAAAAGTACTCAACAAATTTTAACAGTCGTGATGATGATTGTCATCATTATTTCCTACAGGTTTTGGCAGGCTTCCTCAGTGGCTCAGTAATAAAGAATCAGCCCGCCAAGCAGGAGCAGAAGGTTCTAATCTTGGGTTGGGAAGATTCTCTTGAAGAGTGGCAACCCACTCCAGTATTCTTGCCTGGGAAATCCCAGGGACAGAGTAGCCTGGCAAATTATAGTCCATGGGATTGCAAAAGTGTCAGACACAACTTAGTTACTAAACAAGCAACAACAACCAAAAAAATAGTTTAGCGTGTGCCATAAAAATCCTTTTTGGTCATTCTATCTACTGTGTGGGGCATACATTGGATGCCAGAATGGGTGCAAGTTAACAGATGGTAATTGTGGAAAAACTGAATTATGGTGAAGATGGTTGAAATGGAAAAGCACAGATGCACTTGAAAGATATTTCAGAGGTAAAATCAACAAGACCTCTTCAACAAGTGGCATTGGTAAAACTGGACAGCTACATGTTGAAGAATAATATTAGGATGTTCTCTAACACCATATACAAAAATAAACTCTAAATGGATTAAAGACCTAAATATAAACTGAAACTCCTAGAGAAAAACATAAGTCAGAAGCACTTGGACATAAATCTCAACAATAATTCTGTGGATCTGTCTCCTAAGGTAAATAAAAGTAAAAATAAACAAATGGGACCTAAATAAGCTTAAACTCTTTTGCACAGCAAAAGAAATCATTGACAAAATGAAGACAATATACTGAATGGGAGTGAATATTTGCAAATGATATTACCAATAAGGGGTTAATATCCAGCATGTATAACAGCTCATGCAACTCAACATCAAAACAAACAAACAGCTCAACTAACAGGCAACTTGACTAGTAAATGGGCAGAAGACGTGAATTGATATTTTTTTCCAAAGAGGAAATGCAGATGGCCAATGAGCACATCAAAAGGTGCTCAACATTGTTAATCATCAGGGAAATGAAAATTAAAACCACAATGAGATCAAAAAGAACACAAATGACAAATGTTGGTGAAGATATGGAGAAAGGGGGAACACTTGAACACTGTTGGTGGGGATGTAAATTGCTGCCGTTACGGAAAACAGTGTGGAGGCTTCACAAAAAAATAAAAATAGAACAACCACATGATCCTGCAATTCCACTCCTGGGTATATATCTGGGGAAAAAAAAAAAAAAAACATCAATTTGAAGAGATACATGCAGCCCAATGTTCATAGCAGCATTATTTGCAACTACCAAGATATGAAAACGAAAAAGTGCACATCAAAAGATGAGTGGATAAAGATGTGTCTATATATAGGGAATGGAATACTACTTAGCCATTAAAAAAACAAAGTTTTGCTGCTTGCAGCAACGTGTATAGACTGGGAAGGGATTATGCTAAACGAAATAAGTCAAAGTCAAATACTGTGAGATATCACTTATAAGTGGAATCTAAAAAATACAACAAACTAGTGAATATAGCAAAAAAATAAAAAAAAGAGTCAGATTCCAGTGTATCTGTGTCTCATATGTCTCCATATGAGGACAAACTAGTGGCTGGGAAGAGAGGAGGGGCACCGAAGTGATGGGACAGAAGGTGGTACAAACTACTGGGTATAAGATAGACTCAAGGGTGTATTGTTACACAAAGGGTGTATGGTTAGTATTTTATAATAATTTTAAGTGAAAAGTAACTTTTAATTATATAACAATTTTTTTAATTAAAAAGAAAACCCATAGTCTATCGATGAATTGCATATGGGGGACAAGTATGTGCCAAAGATGACAAGGTCAGAAGCCTTACAACGACATGAAATAAATCCTTATTTTGCTTTTATGCTCTCTCCTCTCTCTATCTTTTCCGACTGTGATACCTCTTTCCTTTCTTCCAATAATAAAGAAATATCAGAAAAATAAAATCAGGACCAAAAGGAGGCACCAAGTATAGGAGAATGAAATATTTGACAAAACACAGTAAAAACAGAAGACTTCTTTTATCTGGCTTTTGGCTTTCTGATGCTAGTTTATGAAGAAGGCAACATAACTGAATCGAAAGAGGCAGTGTAACAGGAGGGAGTGGCTTCCCAGGTGGCTCAGTGGTAAGAATCTGCCTGCCAGCAGGAGACATGGATTTGATTCCTGGGTCGGGAAGATCCCCTGAAGAAGGAAATGGGCACTCCAGTGTTTTTGCCTGAGAAATCCTATGGACAGAGGAGCATGGTGGGCTACAGTCTGTGGAGGAGCAGAGTCAGGCATGAATTAGTGACTAAACAACAACAACAAGAGAGGGAGAAAAATTAAATAGAAATAGAATAACTGACTAGCAATAGGAAAGCAGTTCCCACCCTTGGGCCTAGAAGGAGTGAGTAAGAAGCGTCATCTGATCTCAGTGAGGTGCTGTCCAGGGACCCAGGGATACTGTCTTGCTCTCTCACTTCCTGTCCACCCATTTACTGCTGGAACATGGGCAGCCAGTCAACAAGAGGGCCTGGAGTGTACAGTCTGGAAGGGCAAGCATCCTGGGACATCACAGGCCAGATGAGAGCCCAGAACCCATGAGAATGACCAGGACCCTTGACTTATGCCATCCAATATGTGTTGGTAGTTTACTGCCTTCTTCACAACTGTTTATTTGTAAATATTTGTTGAGCTTACCCCCAAAAGAGAAATAAATAAAATGTATCAATTGATTAATAAATAGCATAAGTGGTTTAGGCCTTCCCAGGTCATACTAAGTAGTAAAGAATCCTCCTGCCAATGCAGAAGACTCAAGAGACCTGGGTTCGATTCCTGGCTTGGGAAGATACCCTGGAGAATTAAATGGCAACCTCCTCCAGTATTCTTGCCTGGAAAATCCCATGGACAGAGGAGCCTAGTGGGCTACAGTCCATAGATTTGCAATGAGTCAGACATGACTGAGCAGCTGAATATACACACACAGAAGCAGTTTTAAAAAATGTTGAATGCCTAAAAAGGAATTGGACTAGGGGTATAGGCAGCAACTAGAAAATAGAAGAAAGTGAAAGTGTTAGTTGAGTCTGACTCCTTGCGACTCCATGGACTTATAGCCTGCCAGGCTCTTCTGTCCATGTAATTATCCAGGCAAGAATACTGGAGCGTGTGGCTATTCCCTTCTCCAGGGGATCTTCCTGACCCAGGGATCAAACCCAGGTCTCCTGCATTTTAGGCAGATTCTTTACTGTCTGAGCAAGCAGGGAAGCCCAGAGAATAGAGTGCTTAGTTGCTCAGTCATTTCCGACTCTCTGACCCCATGGACTGTAGTCTCCAGGCTCCTCTGTCCATGGGAATTCTCCAGGCAAAAATACTGGAGTGGGTTGCCATGACCTTCTCCAGTTCTTTCAAATCCAGGGATTGAACCCAGGTCTCCCACATTGCAGGCAGATTCTTTACCATCTGAGCAAGCAGGGAAGCCCAGAATATAGAGGGACCAGGCCTATTGTGGCTGTGAAGAGTTGAGATGGGGCCAGGGAGTAAGTGATTGGGAAGAGGGGAATGTTCTCGTGATGGAGGAATGAGAGATGGTTCCTAGTCCACCACTGAGAATTTGAGCATGGAGACCACCTCACCACATAAGGATCCCATGACATAGCACTTGTGTTCACGGGCTCTGGAATGTTGTAGGGAGCTATAAGAAGAAAAAAAAAAATGTGTGATCTGAATTGAGGTTTTGTTGTTGTTTTTTGTTCCAGAAAGATTGTAAAGACACATGGGAAGAAGTGCCATATGTAATCACATACTTTTAAGTGCTTCAAATTTAGTATTATCTTTTTAAAATTACACAAGACAATACTTAGTACCATTTGGTATTTTATAAACAATCTGTCTAGAATTCTTCCATTTATTTGTACATAAAATAGTATGCAACATATCTTATGGATGCAGATATTTGTTTACATGTACACAAGTCCCCACCTGTGCAGAGTCACCTGATTCTGCCAACTAAGGAATGTGATTACCCATCTTGGTTGTGCCAACCCAACTGTGGTATCTCTCAGGAAAACAATCAGTAGTTAAAGGAATTCTTAACTCATTCATTCAACCAGTATTTAAAAAGTGCCTAGTATGTATCAGGCATTATGCCAATTGCTGAGCCTACAGGGGTGAAAAAATGAAAGAAAACACTCATCTCTTGCTCTCATGAACTCAGAGTCTAGCAAGAAGGGCATTGCACACATGTTTATGTGTGTACTAAATCAACATGGTCAGTGGGGGAATTAGAGAAGCATAGAAGTAGTCCAACCAAATCTAGTCAAAATATATTTCTGTATCATCAGTCATTGGCTTCAAGCCCAGGGTTACTTGTAGGTAACTCTGGATTTCTGTACATCAGGCCAAATGGTTTTAGTACCCCCAAGGAAGGTTCTCTAATGAAGATTGAAGGTATGGGTTGTTGATGCAAAAGCACAGGGATCCTGGGAAAGGACATACCAAAAATGTCAAAAAAGCAATTTGAGGGGATCTGAGTAGAGAGCTGACAGTGTCTGCTATAGGCATCAAGTAGGATTTTGCAGCTATCTTTTCATATGAATTATACAAGTGGGTGTCATTTTGTTTACTGACATAAGGAAAATAGGAGAAGGAATACTTGGTGGCAAAAAATGTGGGTGATATGATGAATTATGTTTGAGATTGAATTTGTGATTCACCGTTTTAAAATGATTAGTAAGCAGATAGATGTGCAAGTTTATGGCTTGAAAGAGAGGTCTGATGTAGCCATACAAATTTCGGACTTTTCCTATGAAGACAGGCTCAGCTATGGAGAAGGCAATGGCACCCCACTCCAGTACTCTTGCCTGGAAAATCCCATGGATAGAGGAGCCTGGTGGGCTGCAGTCCATGGGGTTGCTAAGAGTCGGACATGACTGAGTGACTTCACTTGCACTTTTCACTTTCATGCATTGGAGAAGGAAATGGCAACCCATTCCAGTGTTCTTGCGTGGAGAATCCCAGGGACGGGGAAGCCTGGTGGGCTGCCGTCTATGGGGTCACACAGAGTCGGGCACGAATGAAGCGACTTAGCAGCAGCAGCAGCAGCAACTATGAAATATTAAGTTTACTCAGGGATTTAGTTAGGTAGGAGTAAAAGAAATTGCAAAGGAGATTAAGAAGGAATAGCAGAGGACAGGACAACTAGAGGAGATTGGCCTCTGAAAAAGTTAGTAAATGGAACTTAAATGATTCTGGACTCCAAATAAAATAGCTAACTAATGAGAACCTACTGTATAGATCAGGGAATTCTACTCAGTGCTCTGTGGTGACCTAAATGGGAAGGAAATTTAAAAAAATAATAATTTTAAAATAAAATATTAAATTATTAATCAGATATAGTCATATTCTATTATTTTCATGCTATTGAGCATAGTTTTGGTGGAGAGATGATGATGGTTAGAGGAAGGTGACGAGTAAAAGAGAAGAATATTAGAATTATAATATTATAATTAATATTACTAAAATATTATACATAAGAGATAGATATTATAATGTAGTGAGTGAGAAGGGCTTTCCTCGTGGCTCAGATGCTAAAGAATCTGCTTGCAATGCAAGAGACCCAGGTTCAATCCTTGGGTCAGAAAGATCCTTTGGAGAAGGGAATGGCACCCCACTCCAATATTCTTACCTGGAGAATTCCATGGATAGAGGAGCCTGGGATCCACAAACCATGAGATCTCGAAGAGTCAGACATGACTGAGTGACTAACACTTCAACACTCTAGTGAGTGAGAGGGAAGAAAATGAAAAAGGAAACCCATGTTCTGATATAAATGATACACAGATTATAAATATGTACTTAGGGGCAAATACTTGTATCAAATTGAATGCAATTTATAGGTACTCTTTAATCAGAAGTAACTAAGATAGAGTTCCTGACCTCATGCTGTTCTTAGTCAGGTAACATCTTCCTTTCATTGTCTTGTTTTTTCATATTTTAAAACACAGTTCAAGTTTCTGACTTCTATACTAGCCATTTTCTGGAGTCACTGGGAATAAGGCTAACTGTACAAATTTGTACAAGTTTCTTGCTTTCCTGATTTGAATTTTTAGCACTTTTACCCTAGACTTCCTAGCTCTACCTAACTGTGTTGCTAACATACACTTTTCTCATTCTTCCTTATGTCTATCTATGTTCCTAACTACTATTGGACAAATCCAAGAAAACAGGAAACTGAAAGGTGAACCTATTCTTTCCTATGTGAATTATTGTAAACACAAACATTCTCTCCTACTTTGCAGGAGAAGGTTCCTATGAGGTAAGAAAGGATACTCTGGATTTCTGAAAACTTAGTTGTACAACAACAACAAATCTTCTGAGTACAGTACAACCTGAGAAACTTATTTCTGCCAAATCCCAATGCCCTTTTTTATAGTACTTTCCTGAATCACATCACAAATATTTTCCCTGCAAAGAAATAATATGTGCTGAAGAAAGAATGAAATCTGTCTGAAAACATTAAATCCTTGCTTTTTTAGTTCTGTTTTGGCTTTGGAGAGAAATTATTTTATGATATGATAGTTAAATTTTGAACTGAGATATACTTGACATGTGGCTTCCTAAGTGGCTCAGTGGTAAAGAATCTGCCTGCCAATGCAAGAGATGCAGGAGATGTGGGTTCGATCCCTGAGTCAGGAAGATTCCCTGGAGGAAGAAATGGCAACTCACACCAGTATTCTTACCTGGAAAATCCCATGAACAGAGGAGACTGGTGGGCTAAAGTCATGGGGTCACAAAGAGTTGGGCATGCCTAAGCAATTATGCCAGCCAGATAATTGACATATCATACTAATTTTGTGTGTAAAACAGTTCAATATTTGCATACCTCATGAAATGATCATTGCCATTAATCTAGTTAACATCTATTACTACACATAGCTACAAAAATATTTATTCTTGTGATGAGAACTTTTAAGATCTACTGTTTTAGCAACTTTCAGATAAAAAATATGGTATTAGTAGCTATAGTCACAACTGTAGGTTAATTCACTTCAGTTCAGTTCAGGAGCTCAATCGTGTCCGACTCTTTGAGACCCCATGAATTGCAGCATGCCAGGCCTCCCTGTCCATCATCAACTCCCAAAGTTCACTCAAACTAAGGTCCATTGAGTCGGTGATGCTATCCAGCTATCTCATTCTCTGTCATCCCCTTTTCTTCCTGCCCCCAATCCCTCCTAGCATCAGAGTCTTTTCCAATGAGTCAACTCTTCACATGAGGTGGCCAGAGTACTGGAGTTTCAGCTTTAGCATCAGTCCTTCCAAAGAACACCCAGGGGTGATCTCCTTTAGAATGGACTAGTTGGATCTCCTTGCAGTCCAAGGGACTCTCAAGAATCTTTTCCAACACCACAGTTCAAAAGCATCAATTCTTCAGTGCTCAGCTTTCTTTACAGTCCAAGTCTCACATCCATACATGACCACAGGAAAAACCGTAGGCTTGACTAGACAGACATTTGTTGGCAATGTAGTCTGTGCTTTTGAATATGCTATCTAGGTTGGTCATAACTTTACTTCCAAGCAGTAAGTGTCTTTTAATTTCATGGCTGCAGTCACTTCCTCCTCTCTCATTTCCTTTTTTCCTTTTTATCAACATCATCTTCATTACTGAAGTCTGCTAATTTCTTAGTATCTTTACAATATTTAAGGTCCCTAAACTGAGTTTATGAGCATATACGCATGACAATACCTATGAACCTATGGGCCACTTCACAGACGAGTACAGGTTTTTCTTTTTTAAAAAAGTGTAGTGATGTAGAGAACAGATGGAGAACAAATGTATGACATCAAGAGGAGAAGGGTGTGGAAATAATTGGGAGGTTGGGATTGACATTTATACACTATTGATACTATGTATGGAATAATAACTAATACGAACCTACTGTAGTGCTCTGTGGTGACCTAAATGGAAAGGAAATTCAAAAAAAGAGGGCACATATGTATACATATAGCTGATTCACTTTGTTGTACAGAAGAAACTAACACAACATTGTAAATCAACTATACTACAATAAAAGTTAGTAAAGATGAAAAATAATAAAACCAGTGTGCTGGCAATAGTGATGATAGTTATAGTAGAGAAGTGATGTGATGTTTTTATGTTTTCATGAGAAGTTAAGAGAGTGTAAGAAACACAGTCTTGAGTTTCCAGATTACTGGACAGATAGTCATGCTGATGGAGATCCAAAAATATTTGTTGACCGATATCTATTCCTTCATATGGAAGGTCAAAAATTCTCTTTTTGGTGAAATACATTAAGTATTTGGGGCTGGTAGATTTGTATTGAGTATTTTCTCAGTTTAAAACAGTTATAGTCTTCTTTCTAGAAATATTTGACACAGAGTAATACTAAAGATTACATAGTCGACAATTTCTATATGTCCATACATTCTAAGAGTTTTTCTTATTAAATGTAAAAGCATTACATAAATGTTCTTGCAAAGATATATATTTTTCTCTAAATTGCAAAAGTATATAGGACAACTTATTCTAGGTGGGAAACGGATATATATGCTTACAGATTTTTAGTATCTACAATCATTTTCCAAGAGAAACTTAATAAAAAAATAAAATAAGCAAAATTTCCTTGATCAGGTTCAAAGCCTTGGTTATCCATTTTAAAAGTGTCACTATAACTCTACACAGGTTTCACTGCAGCAGTCTATAGAGCTAACTTAAGCACAAAGCACTCACCACCACCTATTTGATATAAAAGTAAAGAGGGCCTTCTGTATTAGTAACAGGGACTGATTCATAAATTCTATTCTTGAGTGGAGTTCCATGTTATTCAAGTTACCTTGATCAGACCATTGCTAGGACAATATTTTCATGAATGAGTTTCACAGAATGGTGTTAGGAAGGAACATGAAGATTGCTTAAATAGTAATATAAGAGCTAAAGATTCCAACCATGTTTTGACTGGACTATACATTACTATAAATGTATAAAATGGAAGTGTAATGTAATGCTTCTAGAAGAATGAAATAAAGTCATTTTCAATTTTTAGCACTTTAGCATAAATAGTCCTGCTTTTTGTTTAATATATTTTAACACTTAGTATTTGAATTATTATCTTAAAATACTGAATGAATAATCCTCTTCAGGAGACATTACCAGGAACCACTATAGCAACAATAAATTAAGTTTCAGAAGCGTAAGTTTTTTTCAAAGATCACCAAGGCACACATAGATTTTGACATATCTATGTTGGAAATGCTAGATTGGACATATAGCATCTGCTGATCTCTTCTTGTTCTAATTATAGAAACAAAATTTTCTCTTGGAAAACCATCTGTCTTTATTCTCAGTCATGTAGTTTGCAGAGGATTTACTTACATACTCATTGAAAAATTATTAATTGAGTGATTTATATGTGCCAGGCACTATTCTAGAATCACAAAATACAAAAATGAATAACAGACAAAGAATGCCATCCCTTTTATCCAGGGATGATAAAAGTTTATGTTGATAAAAACTGATATATTTGGGGGCTTATGAGTAAGAGAAGCTCTTCCTCTGGATTTGGAAGTGTGGAGATGTGTACTCTGGGACTTCCAAAAATCCTCTCACCTCTGAGTAGGGAGTCAATTCAATAATAGAGCCAATATAAAGAAAACAAAGCTAAAAGATTCAGATGAAAACAAAGAAACAAATATGGTATTTTTGAGATTTTGGATTAAGCTATACTTGAAGTCAGAACTATTTCTGAAGTTATATGACCTAGTAAATTTAACTTTTAGGTTATTAACAATTAGGTTTTCTAACACTTAGAAATAAAAGAACCTTAATTTATGCAATTAAATCCTAAAAGATAAAGAGAAGAATATTGGTCAATACTTCCTTGTTAATGCCTAAAAATTCCTGAAAAAATTGACCTACATTAAGATTATTCACATTAATGTCTACACAAACATTTAAAATGCATTATGGATATTCCAGTGACATAGTCAAAGTTTACTATATTTTTTCCATTTTTCACATGTCAAATTTGAGTGAAAACCATTCTTCTTGACTATCAATAAGGAATAGAGCAATTAGTAAAACTAAAATTTAGCCCTTGAAATTTATCATAGACTTCTTTTTTAAATTGCTATTGGATTACACAACTTCTGATTTTTTATTATAAATCTATAGTTTGGGCTGACACAATTTAAATCTCTTAAAAAAAATACTAATTTTCCCATATATTTACACCTAGAATGAAGTTAGACTAAAATGACACTTACTATTTTGTTAACTACTATTTAAATTAGCTGATGCTGGGAGGGATTGGGTGCAGGAGGAGAAGGGAACGACAGAATTTGAGATGGCTGGATGATATCACCGACTCGATGGACATGAGTTTGAGTGAACTCCGGGAGTTGGTGATGGACAGGGAAGCCTGGCATGCTGCAATTCATGGGATCGCAAAGAGTTGGACACGACTGAGTGACTGAACTAACTGACTAACATATCAACCTGAGTGTATTAAACCCTTAATTTCATGTTAATTTCTAAAGTTCTCTAGACTGTCTGTGATCTAAAGCTCCCCTATACTTATCAAATCCCATTCAGACCCAAATCTTATTAAATCAAATATTCAATAGTTTATTCTGTTTGACACATCTAATAAGTCTACTGTGACCTACTTAAAATTAACCAATTGTACAGTCTGCTCAAGCTCTCATGGATGTTCACTATTTCTTCCCCTCTCCCAAATTGAATCTTGTATTACATTATTTTCGTAGAAACTCTGNGATCGCAAAGAGTTGGACACGACTGAGTGACTGAACTAACTGACTAACATATCAACCTGAGTGTATTAAACCCTTAATTTCATGTTAATTTCTAAAGTTCTCTAGAC
Organism: Neotragus moschatus; assembly: GCA_006410615.1. NCBI lineage: Eukaryota > Metazoa > Chordata > Mammalia > Artiodactyla > Bovidae > Neotragus > Neotragus moschatus. Next base: position 117,813 of record SJYA01000898.1, on the reverse strand, counting down.
TGTCTGTGATCTAAAGCTCCCCTATACTTATCAAATCCCATTCAGACCCAAATCTTATTAAATCAAATATTCAATAGTTTATTCTGTTTGACACATCTAATAAGTCTACTGTGACCTACTTAAAATTAACCAATTGTACAGTCTGCTCAAGCTCTCATGGATGTTCACTATTTCTTCCCCTCTCCCAAATTGAATCTTGTATTACATTATTTTCGTAGAAACTCTGCTGGCCTTGATGTCTCTAATTGAAAATGGTAGAATTTTGGAAACACTGAATTACATATAAAATGAGACCAGTGGTGAAATCGTGATTACGAAATTTTCTGACATACTGTTGTTTCCATTTACAACATAAGGTTCATTGAATAAATGTTCTGAATGCTTACCATAATATTTGCATCTTGCTTATAACAAATTGCTAACCGGTAAGTTTATGGGGTAACATATGGGTCTCAGTTCTTTAGTTGGCGGCAGTTAAACAAATCCTACATTTTTGCACACAAATAAATGCTTGAGAAAGAAACTACCCATTTTATGTGATCATATGTCCATTTGGATGTAGGTCAGGAAGGACTTGCTAGTGTGTTAGTAGCCATAAAAAAATCTGCCCCATGCTAATTACTATTTAGTTGCAGGGATTGGTTCAGTTAGCTATGCATATGTTATGGCCCATATGTATAAACCTTCCCATTTGTAGAGAGGCCAGATGGGCCCTCCCAAACCATGAACCTTTCTTGCTACATGGATTAACTATGAAAGGTTTAAACTGCTAGCTTTTGTTTTTAGTAAAATGATTCACTCTAGTGCCCATCTCTTTTTATAGTTATTAGGGACTTTCAATGCAGAAAGAAGCCTATTTGCCTATTGGTTCATGCAGATTTCTATAAATGGGTTTTCACTTTCACTTTGAAGTACATATGAAACCATCATTCTGATTTTTTCACAGATTTTTTTCCCCAGTGAATTTTAAATTAGTTTTACTATGGAAACAAGTTATATACATTTATTATTTGTATTTGTTGTATCAAATAGAATATATGCACATAGGGGTTCATCTCTCTCAAACCAAAATAGTTTGAAATTCAAGCAAACTTCTGTGGAATAGTAAAATATTGAAATTTCTATAAAGATTTATAAACTATTGTTGGATATGAGTTATCTGGGAAAAGATTTCAGACACTAAAATAATGCTTAAACACTTTTTAACCAAAAAGTATGCTCACTACAAATCATTCTCTGGAAAAATCAATATAAGATATACAATTCCTTGGATTAACTCTGGCTACAATATTTGAATAGAATATATTTTTGGAAAAACATTCTGAATTAATGCTTTTCAAGAATTTATATTAAGCTATTATTTTTAGTCTTCTTTGGATAATAAATTTGATGCTATTCTTGTGATTATATGGTTTAATATTGACTGAATCTGAAAGCCCATAATTAAATAAAGTGAATTCTAAGGAATGTGCTATACTGTATAATTACTTCAGAATCTTTCATACTATACATTCAGGTTTAGAAGACAACTGATATAATTGTTTAAATTTCCAGGAGGAAAGCAGTTAAGCAAGGCAACTGTCTTAACCAAAGTAAGTCACCAAGTTAAAGAAAAATAAAACTCTAAAAATTTGTATATTTAAAAGTTCTGTCATCAAGTTTCTGAACTAGAAAATGCAATTGTCTACTCACTAATACTCACTAAATATTTTCATATTCAATTCAGGAAATCAAAATGAAAATTCGTTAATTTTGACAGTTACAAAGAGCCTTATTGATGGATTCAGGATAAAAAATTTACAGGTTTCAAAAATGTATGTGAAAATATGGACATTAGAGAAATAAAGGAAAATGGAGGAGAGGGAGATTTAAAATTAAAAAAATATAAGATAAATTTATAAATTTCTAATGATTGTGTAGTAGTCTGTCATGGATGAATGTGCCAGGCCTATAATGAACCTTTTATCATTTTGATATTATTTTTTATATTTTATACAGCAAGTGTCCTATTTTTTGAGATTTTTTTTTAGAAGATAGATAATGAAATACCTCAACTTTCTATAATTGAATGATTTTTGCTATAAGAAAAAAAAGAGAAGCAGTTTCATAAATCAGTTATAAAAAATTCTGACTGTTAAAAAATAACACCTATTTTTTAAAATTTTTATTTTTACTTTATTTTACTTTACATTACTGTATCGGTTTTGCCATACATTGACATGAATGTGCCACGGGTGTACATGAGTTCCCAATCCTGAACCCCCTCCCACTTCTCACCCCATATCATCTCTCTGTATCATCCCTGTGCACCAGCCCCAAGCATCCTGTATCCTATATCGAACATAGACTGGCGATTCATTTCTTACATGATANCTTTAACTATTTGGTAAAAAGTCCATTGATTTAAAAAAAAAACATTGGCATATAGTTGATTTACAATATATTAGATTCAGTTGTATAGCAGAGTGATTCAGTCATACATATACATATATCCACTCTATATTTTTGATTCTTTCCCCATATGTAGCACTCCAGATTATTGAGTAGAGTTGAAAATCCATTGATTTTTATAGCTTTTTTATTTTTTTACTTACCCAAGTAAATTTGTAAGTTTCCCTTAGTCTCTGATTTCACTGCACCCTACAATTTTGTCTTTGCTGTGTTTTTTTAATAATTCAGTGCAAACTATTTTCTGTTTACTCTTGTGGTTTTTTTCTGACACCATAGATTATTTATAAGTGTGTTGTGGAACTTCCATAAATCTGTGATTTTCCAGATATTTTGTTATTGCTTTCTCATTTAACTGTGTAATAGTCAGTGAATATATTCTATATTGTTTCAATTTTTCTAAATTGTTTGAAAGAGACATTTTATAGGTGGTATATTATCCTCTTTACTAAATATTTCCTTTGCAAATGGAAAAAAATATGTTTTCTACTGCTTTTGAGTATAGTATTCTTTATACATCAATTGGATCAAGTTATGTGATATTGTTGTTCAGATTTTCTATAACCTTANTGTTTCAATTTTTCTAAATTGTTTGAAAGAGACATTTTATAGGTGGTATATTATCCTCTTTACTAAATATTTCCTTTGCAAATGGAAAAAAATATGTTTTCTACTGCTTTTGAGTATAGTATTCTTTATACATCAATTGGATCAAGTTATGTGATATTGTTGTTCAGATTTTCTATAACCTTACTGATTTTCTTTCTACTTTTTCCATTAATTCCTAAGAGAGAAGTGTTTCAAATCTCTAACTCCAATTGTAGATTTCTCTATTTCACCTTTAATTTTTGTTGTTTTTGCTTTTTCTTGAAGCTTAGCTATTGGATACATACACATTTAGAACTGTTATACCTTCTAAAGCATTACCCTTTTATTATTATGAAATGTCCCTCCTTATCCCCAAGGATATCTTTTTCCTTGAAGTATATTTTGATGTTATTTTGATACTGATATTAAACAATACAGTCATTTCTGCTTTCTTAAAAGTAAGGTTTCATAATAGAATATTTTCCTTTTTTTTATATATGTAACTTATGTCTTTCATAGTCAAACTAAGATTCTTATAGACAGAGTATGTTGGTCTTAAATTTTACTCAGTCTAATAATGTTTATCTTCTGATTTCCACTTTTAGACCATTTACTTAACATATGTTTCTTCTCCATNAGGTTTCATAATAGAATATTTTCCTTTTTTTTATATATGTAACTTATGTCTTTCATAGTCAAACTAAGATTCTTATAGACAGAGTATGTTGGTCTTAAATTTTACTCAGTCTAATAATGTTTATCTTTTGATTTCCACTTTTAGACCATTTATTTAACATATGTTTCTTCTCCATTACAGATTTAGAATAAACCTCTAAGATCTATATAAGGCTCTGAAACTCCATTGAGCCATCTGACTTCAAACCACTGTATTATTGAGATTTTGAGTTCTGCTTCTGGAAATTGTGGGTGTAACTTTCTTTTGTGGCTGGTTGCTGATTTAAGCAGCTTTGTCTCCATTTATCTGGTATTTCTAAAATTTTATTGGACAGGAGAGTCTTCCATGTTAGTTCAGCTTCCCACATCAACTATAAATCTATTTTACATCTTTCAAGTCTATGTTTCTAGATATGTAAAATGGAGATAATTACTCCTAACTTACTGGATGTATATGAAAACAAATTAAATTAATGTATGCTAATAGCTCAACATATTGCCTAGCAAAGTATAAATATTAAATAAAAATAGTACATTATAATTAAGAAAAAAAAATACATTGAAATTATGGCTTCCCTGATGGCTCAGATGGTAACGCGTTTGCCTGCCATGCGGGAGACCTAGGTTCAATCCCTGGGTCAGGAAGATCCCCTGGAGAAGGATATGGCAACCACCTCCAGTACTCTTCCCTGGAAAATTCCATGGACAGAGGAACCTCGTAGGTTACAGTACATGGTCACAAAGAGTCGGACACAACTGAGCAACTTCACTTTCACCAAAACTCAGCATTTGAAGCAACTTGAAACTGTTTACTCTAGAACACTTTATGTGTTCTAATGAAATACTAAATAAATTTTCTTAATATCTAAAATGTAGAGCAAAATTGTGAGATAAATTAGTCTTCATATTGTTTATTTTTTAATTTCTCAAAATTTTTTGATAAATGTCCTTCAAGTGGCATTATGTTTGGGGTTATTGTCTGAGTTTTCAATTTTGTTACAAAGATTTCATGCATAAAAGGTTTCTGTATTATGTATTCTGCTAGAAGACTTTTGAGTAGATGTATTTTTAATTCTCTTTAAACAACATTGATGTCTAATGAATGGATTTTAAAATCTTGTAAGAGAGTGATAGTTAAGACTAAGAACAGAGGATTGTAAATCAGAATTTCTGATATTTTTTGATGGCCCAGTCTAATGGACCTAAAAGTCTATATATACATGTTATATTTACTTTATTGATTAGGATAATTCCAAATCACTTGAAGGATGAACATGGGAGCTTTGCAGAATATTCATCCTTAGGAGAATTAAAGAGAGGCTGAGTAAGGAAGAATAAGAGACAGAGAGAGAGAAAGAGAAGGTGAATCTATTGAGTTAAATTAGTAAATAATTAAGAGTGGTTAAAACAACAATGTTCACACATTTTTTAATTTAAGACCTGTTCAATCCTTTTAAAATTCATTTGAGTCTGCAATTATTTAAGCTGTGGGCTGTGAATTGAAGAGAAAGTAAAATTATAGATTTTAAGTATATAGCTGGAGGTAATATATAAATCCAATTGATCAGTCTGGCAGAGAATTGATGCCACAATTTGTACCCAGTGGCATTTTCTCTCTCTTTCTCAACTGGCTTTAGAACATTATCAGAAAGTCAATAGAATACGCCAATATAGTGATATACTTTCAGTCATAAGCTCCTTGTTCAGATTAAAGCTTTGGTGCTCATATTGTGGATAATAATGGACAGACAATCTGACTCCATCTCACTATGTGTCATCCAGAAAAGACTTGACTCAACTTACTACACATTTCTGACCCTAAGAGCCAGCCAAACTGGTAACAGAGGGTGTCTGTCTCTTCAGAATAAAAAAACAGAGGGAGAGGATAATATGTACAGAGCTGCAGTCTGGCTTCAGACATTTCTCTAGCAGCCTCCTGTCTCCGACTGCCTTTCCTGATGTTCTGATCAAGTTACCTTTAAAACTCACTCTTGATTTCATGCTTTGATTCTCTTTCTCTTTTAATTTATTAATGCGTTTACCACTTCAGCATTATCTTTACAGCTCATTCCCTTTCAAGCTTGCTCATTCCTGTAAAACTATTAGGAAAGTTTTTACTGTCTTTCATTTGTTGCATAAGAATTTCATTTGAAGGTTATTTATGTCACATATCTTTTTATTCTCTAACTGCACAAAACTCCATGAGAGGATGTCTATGTTGTGGTCCGTGCATGGGTTGGAAAAGAATTTCTAGACATGAGACAGAATGAGAGGGAAATAAAATTGTTTAGAGTGGGAGAAACTGTTAGAACAGTGGGCTAGCTCAAGGGAGAACCGATATTGAAAGGGGTCCTTAGTGCACTTTTATACCCAGGGTACAAGGAGTGGGATAGTGGTCTTGTAGGTCATTTGCTGAATTGGATGAGGCACATATACTGGGTGGGGTACATATACTGGGTGGGGTAAGGGAAGAAAGAGTAAGGTAAAAATTTTCTCCCTATGAGGTAAGAGGGGAGACAGGTTATACTGTTCAAGAGGACCTGAAATCTGTTAGCAGTTACAACATGGGGAAAGGAAGGATGATAAGGGTCTGGTTTTTCTGTTCCTGCATTCCAAAACTCTCTGTGGTTTTATCTGCTCTTTCATCCTTGGGTCACCACAGTCTACTTCATATATTTTGTCCTCAGTAAATGTGTTTAACTTGTTGGCAGCATTCAGGCAGAGTATGCTTATATTATTTATTAATATTATCAGAAGTTTTAATTCCATAAACTGTCATACAGCATATTCCATAAAGACCCCATCTAAGCTTGCCTCAGGCGAATTTTTACTTTAACTAATATATAAATTTTAAATAAGTTCCTGTGGCCATAATGAACATAAAAGACCACAGCTGGGGAAAGGAGACAGAGAAAACTGGTACTCCACGTGGGACCTTGTATCCTAGTGTGGAATATAATCAGTTAGCAAGAATAACTAGATGCATGGGGTGTCAAAAGAAGATGAATGCTGTGGAGAATAGGATGTAAAGGGAAGGAAGAGTATGTACTGGGAGGGGATGAGGATACAGAATGATCATGGAAGACTTCCTTGATTAGGTGATATTTGAGCAAAGACCCAAAGAAACTAAAGTAGCAAAGACATGTTGAAATATGGGAAAATAGCATTCCAGGCTGAAAGAAAAGTATTTACTAGTCCCCGACATTCATTTCAGGCAGAAAGAAAAATATCTACAAGATCCTGACATTGAGACGTGTTGGCAGGTTCGGGAAAAAAGAATGGACACTAGTGTGTTGGGAGCAGTGTAATCAAAGAGAAGAGACTTAAGTTGGTTTCCCCTGAGTTGTGGATTCATGTGCAAGTGATTTATTAAGAAAGTGATAAGGTGGAGGGGAAAGCAGAAAAACTAAACATTAATGTAATTTCAGAAAACAAAGATCATGGCATCTGGTCTCATCACTTCATGGCAAATAGACGGAAAAACAATGGAAACAATAGCTGACTTTACNGGTTTCCCCTGAGTTGTGGATTCATGTGCAAGTGATTTATTAAGAAAGTGATAAGGTGGAGGGGAAAGCAGAAAAACTAAACATTAATGTAATTTCAGAAAACAAAGATCATGGCATCTGGTCTCATCACTTCATGGCAAATAGACGGAAAAACAGTGGAAACAATAGCTGACTTTACTTTTGGGGGCTCCAAAGTCACTGCAGATGGTGACTGCAGCCATGAAATTAAAAGATGCTTACTCCTTGGAAGAAAAGTTATGACCAACCTAGACAGCATATTAAAAAGCAGAGACATTATTTTGCCAACAAAGGTCCATTTAGTCAAGGCTATGTTTTTTCCAGTAGTCATATATAGATGTGAGAGTTAGACTATAAAGAAAGCCAAAGAATTACTGCTTTTGAACTGTGGTATTGGAGAAGACTCTTGAGAGTCCCTTACACTGCAAGAAGATCCAACCAGTCCATTCTAAAGGAGATCAGTCCTGTATATTTATTGGAAAGACTGATGCTGAAGCTGAAACTCCAATTCTTTGGCTACCTCATGCAAAGAACTGACTCATTGTAAAAGACTCTGATACTGGGAAAGATTGAAGGTGGGAGGAGAAGGGGATGACAGAAGATGAGATGGTTGGGTGGCATCACTGACTCAGTGGACATAAGTTTGAGTAAACTCCAGGAGTTGGTGATGGACAGGAAGGCCTGGCCTGGAGTCGCAAAGAGTCAGACACGACTGAGTGGCTGAACAGAACTGACTGAATATATCTATTTTAAATAATATCCTGTGGCCATAATGATGATTAAAGACCTTGATGGCACAAGTGATAAATCAGTGAGACCAGTTAAAAGGCCATTGAAATATTTTTGGAAAGATAAACTGGTGGGACTAAAGTGATAAGATATGAAAACACAGTCAATAGAACCCACTTGTGGATTTGAAAATTAATTCTACATTTCTGTTCAGCCTGAGTATCTCTCTTTCTCTTTCCTAAATACCTCTTCTCATCTCCACCAATCCTCTTTTGTTATAAAAGATAATTGTTCCAATTAGATAAATTTTTGTTATCTGTTTTACAACTTCTCAACATTCACACTTCATATGAGTCCTGATTAACCTTTGAACATTACTATCTCTAACACTCTTAGATACTTACCTACCAACAATATTAATTTTGCTCTTATATGTCCCAGCTTACTCTGATTTTTTGTCTNAAAAAAAAAATGATGCATTCTTTAGCAATAAATGTTCATCACAATTCAGCATAAGAAAATACTGACTTGTATAACCAAAAAAAGCACAACAAACATCAAAATATGAACAGGATATATATAGAAAATTTTTTAGAAAATATTCATCTTATCTGTGTTAACATTTTTATCATCATGATTTGTTAATTCCTTAATGAAGCAATGAGAAGATATTGAAGCATTTCTTTAGTAAATGCTTTAATTATGAGTGGAGGATAAACTTTTTTGTTTTTGTTTTTCATTTTTCTTTTCTGATTGCCTATTGAAAAATAAGTATGAAAGTACAATACATGTGTGCATGTGAGTATACATGTGAGACTTACAGCCATTAAGTCTACAGGAAATAGTACATAATCTCTAGTCTTGAACATGCTTTGCATAACTGTCAATGTTTTAGATTTCTCCCTTATGAACTAAAAAGTTCATCTCTTATCCTTATGAATTTTAAGGTATAAACAATGGAATTTTCCAAAATTAAAAGGTTTAGTTTGTTCACATATTTGGATGTTTGTATATAAGCATTTAATAAGGATCTTTCTAGGAATTCCTGTTGAAACACAATCTATTTGTACAAAGAGATAGTTTACTATATTGAAGATGTATATTCTTGTCTCGTTTCTTGGGTTTTGAATGTGGCACAAAGAATACCTAGTTAACTATTCAATACCTTAAACGTGGACAAGGAAAACAACTGTAAAGAATTGCAATGTTTCAGTAGATTGTAGGGATATGTACAATATTTCCTCCAAAAGAAGGAACACATGTGTGTAAAGAAAGAATCAACAAGAGAGAACATACTTATAGGTCATTAAAAAATTAATTCTGTCAGTNGAATACCTAGTTAAATATTCAATACCTTAAACGTGGACAAGGAAAACAACTGTAAAGAATTGCAATGTTTCAGTAGATTGTAGGGATATGTACAATATTTCCTCCAAAAGAAGGAACACATGTGTGTAAAGAAAGAATCAACAAGAGAGAACATACTTATAGGTCATTAAAAAATTAATTCTGTCAGTGCTTCTATCGAAAATCAAATGGTTTACCAGTAACAATATTTTGTAGCTTCCCTGGGGGCTCAGTAGTAATGAATCCACCTGCCAGTGCAGGAGATGCAGGTTCAATCCCTGGGTTAGGAAGATACCCTGGGGAAAGAAATGGCAACCTACCGCAGTATTCTTGCCTGGGAAATCCCATGGACAGAGGAGCCTGATGGGCTACAGTCCATGGGGTTGCAGAGTCAAACACGACTTAGTGGCTAAACAACAACAGTTATACTGTGTCTCAGTTCTGTCTCTGAAGTCGTTTTAGTCTCCTGAGTAAATGACTGGGCACATTTTACAAGATTTATAATATTGCTACTGCTAGAATTTCTCCTTTGTGTTTGAAATAAGGAAAGGGGCATTGTGCTCAGAGAGTAACTGTAAAAATATTCTTGTGTCAGTACTTGTGGTCTAGTTTTCTCTCCAATTGTTCTACCACTTTGTTTAGATTCTGCCTTCACAAAGAAGGTTTCTAGGGCTAGGGACACAGACTTAGAAAACTTGGATGGAGACAGCAGTCATAAAAAAGCACTGAAGGATGAAGTGCATACTTAATAGAACAAATTGAGATGGCTGCCCACATAGAGAAATGGGTAGATAGATTTAGGACAGCATAGTGGTAGCTAAAGTCTATGCAGTTAGTGAAGAGAGAGAAATGATGAATAATTTATGGAGTATTTTTGTATGGTGCTTCAGGAGAAGAGAGGATAGGAAAAAAATATAAATTTCCTTAGAGATACACTTGGTGTAACAAATACTTATGTGATGATGATTTGATCATTATACCTTAGTGTTAGTTGCTCAGTTGTGTCCAACTCTTTGCAACCCCAAGGACTGTAGCCCACCCAGGCTCCTCTGTCCATGGGATTCTCCATGCAAGAATACTGGAGTGGGTAGCCATTCCCTTCTCCAAGGGATCTTCTTGACCCAGGGATCAAACCTGGGTCTCTCGCACTGCAGGCAGATTCTTTACCTTCTGAGCCATTAGGAAGGCCCTGTTTTTAGCCAAAGGTCTTCCCTGAAAGCTCAGTCTGATTTATTTTCAATTGTATCTATACACACTTCTATCTATACCCACTTAGTGTTAGCAACTTTAACACTAAGGTAAAACAAAAGTTCAAAAGTCCACATCTCTTTTAGGAAAGACATATGAATACCTATTTTCACTAAGGGGATTTTTGCTTTCATGAAGAAAGGTGAAAAGCAAATACAGCATTTAGAATTTATTTTGCACAGAGCATGTTGAAGATGCGGTTCACATCCCTTAGCAGTGAAACTGGTACCTCCAGGCTCCTTCCCAGGAACCATATTCAGCATCAAGCTGCCAGAGCTTTGAGCTGTATCAGTGAGCATCTGTGCTTTATTTCCATTTATGTTGTTCATCCCTTAGCAAGATGTGTCCTAGGGTAGTTGTGTGTACGGTCTATGTCATTTTGGCTTACAAGTATTGTAGAAATGCTCTACTTTTAGACATTAGGGGAAACCTGAATGTGGATGGTAACTTCAAAGAGCAAGGGTAAACATCAGAAGAGAGAAAGGCAAGTGAACTTTCATGGATATGATAAGTGTGGCCAACTGAAGCCTTGAGACCATGCTAAGAAGGGTATAGAATATGTTCAAAATGGCCAACCCAAAAGAATGGATGAAGAGATATTATTCATCAATTTGGATTCACTATTGGTTGAAAGTGATCCCACTAGTTCTCCTGCACTTCTAACTTATTCATGTATAGATAAGAAGAGGAGGGATGCAGAAAGCTAAGATGCTGACAGTTGAGGCAAAACGCTATCAGTGAAAGTTGAGTTAAAACTTGCACAGGAGTGTCTAGGCTTGGCTGAAATCAGAGATGAAGCCAAGATACAAGTCAGAGCAGTAGATACAGCCAAAAGAGTAGTGTTAACAGTGGCTTATTGATGTTTATTGCCTACGGTCTGGGAAACTTGAAGCTGTGATTCAACTTCTCAGAATTTCTGGCAAATTTCTTATATATCCCCTGGGGCTTTACAAGAAGTAGCTCTTTGGTGGCAGATGCATGAATCTGACTACCAAATTGTTATTTCTGTCAAGATATTTCTTTATATCAACCTGTATTTTTCTATCAAGGTTTAGAAATAGGCAAATGATTGCTTTGTGAAAATGACTCGCTTAATGTTTCTTCCAAATTAAACTCAAAGGAAGCTTGTTTATTTTTGAAGGATGTTTTCTTAAATATTCATATTTCAAGTTTACTAAGTATAAGGCTTGTGAATAAACCTACTGACACTTAGTGAGAGTTAAATGACCGACCCCTGAACATTTTATAAGCAACTATTTTCACCATCTTTTTTATATATTACTATTTAACTATAAGATTGAAATCTCAGAATAATCTCACGCCTGGGAGGTTCCTATAAGAAGTTATATATTTGCTGTGTCTCTAGTAGGCTACTTTGACCTTTTATGTTTCAAACTGTGGTCCTTTTCTATTACTAGAATTTTAAGTTTTCAAAATCTAAGGAGGAGGGGTTTTTTTCTCATCCTCTCTTACATTGCCTCTGGGCTGAGGAAGAAAGTAAGTAAAACAAAAGATTTTTGTGTGCCTTGAACCCAAAAGAAGTTCAAATGGAAGCCTCAAGTGCAATGACCTTAATGACTATTGCTCTTTTATGATAACTATATGCTTAAACAGTTCACAGAATATTTAGTTCAGCTGGGCACAATTTGAAACTTCAGAAGGAAGACATCTCTCTCTAGGGTAACTTACCTTTTCAGAGTGGGTAATTCCTTTGTGTCTAAGGTTTAAGTAGATTGCAAGTGGAAAAGGCAATGTTTAAGAATAATTGAAGGATGACCAAAATAGTGGTATACAGTAAAAAAAAAAAAAAAAAAAATGTAGTCTGTATCCTCTAGCTGTCCACATCAACCTGAAGAAAATTTTTCTAATGAATTAATGTGCCCAAGCCATTGCAAACCTTGTTAGCAAATGTATTGAAATGCTAATAAAAGATGATATTTGATATAACATCTTAGACAAATTGAAGCAATAAATATGAACCATGTTATTACATTAGCACAATGTTGTATGTGTGTATTTGTGTGTTCATGCTAAGTTGCTTCAGTTGTGTCTGACTCTTTGTGACCCCATGGACTGTAGCCTGCCAGGCTCATCTGTCCATGGAACTCTCCAGGCAAGATTACTGGAGTCGGTTGCCCTTTCCTCCTACAGGGGATCTTCTCAACCCAGAGATTAAACCTGAGTCTCATGTCTCCTGCATTAGCAGGTGGATTCCTAGGTAGCAACATCTGGAAAACCCAGTACATACAGGAGCAAACTAAGTGTTAACAAGAGCCTATTGGTAAGTTTTCAGAAATTTTGTGAGTTGGTTGTTAAAATCAATCATAAAAAATTTAATTATATAAGATCATAAATATATTAAAAACAAAGGTAACCACAAATCTTCAAAACTCAACACTTTCTACATGTTTTTCTACATTTTATTATTATCTGTGCTCTTAAAGTTATTGACTTTTGTCTGTGTGGTGGATATACGATGTTAATGGCATCGTATATCACTTCCTAACTCCACATCAGTAATGTCAAACTGGTAGCTTAAAGCAGATATAGTATGAATACTTATACCATGTAAATAAAGCCTAGGCCTCTTGCTAAGTGGGTCTAGACTGCTCTTCAGTTTTCCTTAGAACACTTGTGGGTTATCGAACATACTGTGAATATAATTATACAATTATTGCAACATTGTCTTCTCTATATTTTTAATATGTGCATGTCATGAGAAGGGAGTTTATTTCAAAACATTTTAAAATAATGACATACTTTAAACCATATAGCAAATGTTATATCCATTCTTGTATCTATAACATAAATCATTTTCTTTCACTTCATTTCCCTCTATCCCTTCTTTTCTGCCTTCCAAAGTGAAACACAAGAACATCATCTTTAGCCAAAGTGAGCATGTTGCTGCCATCAGGTGAATAGTAATACAGTTGAACCTTGGATAATGCAAGGGTTAGGAGCACCCAACAACCTGCTTAGTTGATAATGCACCTGTAACTTTTGAATCCGCTCAAAACTTAACTACTAAAATAGTCTACCGTAGATCAGAAGTCTCATCAATACCATGAACACTCATTTAACACATATTTTTTTATATTATGTATATTGAATACTATATTCTTAATATAGAGTAAGTTAGAGAGTACAAAAAATGTTATTTAAAAATCATAAGAGGTGGTGACTTCCTGCTTCCACAAACTGAGCCAGCATCGAGACTCACACTCGAGTGCAACCTGGCTGGCCCTCCGTGGAGCCCTTCCTTCAGCTCCGGACGTGATGGGAATTGGAGAGAGGGGCTTGTTTCCTTGAGAAACCTGGGGGACGGGCGGGGCCACTCCCGGGAGGGGCTGACGTTGCTTTCAGGTGTACCACTGCCGGCCCTTGGCCCTGGCGTTCCTGGAGCTCAGGGTCGCATGCAGGTTCCAGGCGCACACGCACCAGCCCCGAGTGCTGTCCCCGCTGAGGACCGTGCTCCGGAGGCTCAGCGCCCTCTATGCCCTGTGGTCCCTGAGCCAGCACACTGCCCTGCTCTACCGAGGCGGCTACTTCTTTGGTGAGCATGCAGGTAAAGTGATGGAGAGCGCCATCCTGGCCCTGTGTGCACAGCTGAAAGGTGATGCTGTTGCCCTGGTGGACGTCATCGCCCCTCCGGACTTCATCCTGGACTCACTGATTGGCAGAGCAGATGGCGAGCTCTATAAAAACCTCTGGACTGCAGTTCTTCAGGAAAACAAAGTGCTGGAGCGGGCGTCACGGTGGGCGGAATTCGAGGTCCACAAGCCAGTCGTAGGAAGTCTGAAATCAAAGCTGTAGCAGCACTGGCTAAATCTGGCCAGGCCATGAACACCTGGACCTCAAGTTCACTTCTGGAAGCCCCAGACCTGCAGTTCTACCTGGCTGCTTGTCCGGGCTGGAGCAGGTTATCCTGGCCTGGCCCCATCCCCCGACCCCAAGTCCCACCAGGACGGGTAACGTCCAAAGGGTGGGACTGATTTGGGTCATAAAGATTTAATAAATAAATAAATAAATAAAAATCATAAGAAAGAGAAAATACATTTACATTACCATACTATGTTTATCAATAATCTAAGTTTATACAATTTACATGAAGATGAATTGTCTGTCAGTAGATGCATCTACATTGACTTGCATGACACAAAATATCCTACATGTTTTAAATATTACTAACACACACAGTGTGAAAAGGCAAAATGATAGGATACTGAAAGAGGAACTCCCCAGGTTGGTAGGTGCCTAATATGCTACTAGAGATCAGAGGAGAAATAACTCCANAGGGACTGATGTTGAAGCTGAAACTCCAATACTTTGGCCATCTGATGCGGAGAGCTGACTCATTTGAAAAGACACTGATGCTGGGAAAGATTAAGGGCAGGAGGAGAAGGGGACGACAGAGGATAAGATGGTTGGATGGCATCAGCGACAGAATGGACATGGGTTTGGGTGAACTCCGGGAGTTGGTGATGGACAGGGAGGCCTGGCATACTGCGGTTCATGGGATCACAAAGAGTAGGACACGACTGAGTGACTGAACTGAACTGAACTATTTTCCTACAGTTAGCAAAGATATGAAGCAGATACTGATTTAACTTCAGGACCCTTTTTAACAGCTCATGTGGGAGCTGGGATGGGATGGACAAAAACATGTGGACTATGGGGTCAGACAGATCTGAAACCTGGTCTTTGTCACTTATTGTTTTAGCACATTGAATATTATTTTTCTCATCTACATAATGGTGTCAATAATACATTTTCCTAAGATTTCAGTGAAGATTAAATGAGATGTTATACAAAGCCTGTTAAATAAGAGTACTGAAGTGAAGTGAAGTGTTAGTTACTCAGTCATGTCCAACTCATTGCAGCTCCATTAGGCTCCTCGGTCCATGGGATGTCCCAGGCAAGAATACTGGAGTGGGTTGCCATTCCCTTCTCCAGGGAATCTTCTGGACCCACGATCCAATTCAGGTCTTCCGCATTGCAAGCAGATTCTTTATCACTATTGCGACCTGAGAAACCATATGGAGGAGAGTAGAACACAAAGGTTCTTGGAAAAGGACCCAAGAAGGGTCACTCCATCACTAACCAGGTGAAAGAACTTGAAACAAACTGAAGTCTGTCTAGGATTTAAAATTCCTCACCCATAAAATGACGACTTTGCGTATAATGATGTTTAGCATGTCACCAACATTTCCTTCTCTCATAGCTCAGTTGGTAAAGAATCTTCCTGCAATGCAAGAGACTGGGGTTCGATTCCTGGATTGGAGAGATCCTCTGGAGAAGGAAATGGCAATCCTCTCCAGTATTCTTGCCTGGAAAATGCCATGGACAGAGGAGCTTGGCAGGCTACAGTCCATGGGTTCGCAAGAGGCAGACACAACTTAGCGACTAAACCACCACCACCTACATTTCCTTTTGATAGTTTCACGAAGTCCTTCACATTGAAGGGTGCCAAAGTTTACAGTAAGAAAGTACAGCAGTGACTCTGGGGGAGCCCCAATTCTCCTCCCTCCTACTTTAGCTCTCCAGTCTCAACCTCTTTCAGGAACAGATTTCAGCAAACATTTTCACAAGATAAACAAACAAACATGTAGGAAGACAGAGACACTTTACATATGGACTTAGTTTTAAAAGAAATTGGAAAAAATATAGAATGTGCTTAATTAACACAGATTCTGAAAAAAAAAATGTGTTAATTAATCATTCCTCTTGATTATCAGAAGGTCATATCCATATACACAACACACAAACCAGAAATCAGAAAGAGATATTTTGCCACCTAGCTCCTCTTCTGAAAAACTCTACCAAGCTTCTAAAAAAATTTGCATTACATATTGAAATGTAAGTGTCCTGATGTTTTGTTCTTAATAGAAGCTTGAGAATTATTCTGGTATGTAGTGCTTTGAGCGTTAAAAAAAAAAAAAAAATTGTTGATTGTGTGTCTGTTTCTCTTTCAATATCTAATTACTCAATTACTTTTCTCAAAATACTCACTTCTTGCTTTTATTTTTGGTGTATTGCTCACATGATGATGTTACTGAGGAATTAGAGCTTCAAGGAGTTTAACTTTCTCATCCGAAGTAAGATAACCTAATTTAGCAGCTGTAGTAGAACAGGAAAGCAGCATGATACCAAAAAAAGGTTACACAGTGGGAAGTTCGTGCTGGCAAATACCAATTCACACCTGTTTTAGGCCTATAGACAACATCAGGGGTGCTATTTAAATGGACTCTGTGTGCAATTTATCCATTGTTCAGAGTCATTGAAATGAACTACACTGATTCTTCTCCTTGGCAATTACTCCAATTAAGTAGATGCACCATTTATCAGGGTGCTGATTAAGTGGGTTTAGTAGCAGGCACCAAAGAGAGACTGTGAAGAAATCTATGAAAGTGATATTCACACTTTCTCACACTCACTAATGTTTTATGCTATGTAGTTTGCAACATAGAAGTTTCTACAGAAATACTGCAGAGTCTGGGGTTAGGGAGATGATTAAATATTCCAAGTAAGTACATTGAGATTTCAAATGTCAGCATAAGGAGAGATAATTTTGGGTTGAAACAACCTGCTGATCTTGGTATTGACTATTTAAATCTGGAACTTATAATGTAACAAGCTTTTTCTCTAGGAAAGGATCAAGTTTTCCCTAGACAACTAACTTAAATTTATTTGCAGAGTACATAAAGACAGCCCACCACAAATTAACTAACATCACAGGTTAATAATCAAAACAGAGAAAACACATTTGTTGCTTCACAGTCTGAAATTCCAGATGATCAGATTATTTAACTTTGTTTTATGTTAATGTTAGTTTTATGCAAATTTTAATATTTATGGTAAGTATTTTATAGGCCAAATATATTCTATTATATATCTAATTTACCAGGATATTTCCATCGAAAATTGAACATGAAATGATGCATTACTATAAATAAATCAAAGCTTTTTAAAACAACTGAGAAAAAAGTAATGAATACAAATACATTGAAATTAACCTAAATTAAGAAATATAAAATAATGATAATATTTTCAAACAAGGAATTTATTTGTTCAGTTTTTTAAACTACAGTATTGATTCACATCTGATTTTGATAACAAATCTAAATTTTTATTGTCTTTTCTACTGGACATGAACTATAAAATTGATAAAATGAAACATATGAAAGGAACATTTAAAAACAAAGAAATCTGGCTTTAAAATAGTAAGCAAAAAGAAGTCTGAAATACAAATAACAGCATGTTATATAATGTATCACTTTTATGCTAAGTTTTAGAACAGGTACACTGAAATAAATCCAGAATCACACTCTGAATCTAAGCAACTGTATGAAAAGATTTTAAACTTACCCTCTTCCAAACTTCTTCTCTGGCATCTGCTTGTTATTACTTTCTAGAAATATTTTTAGGAGCAGGTTTTCTGTTTACTGTCCAGAACTGTGAGGTGGCAAGATTCTATCCTACTTACAAGCTGACATATTAGCCTGCCAAGGTTTAACAGATGTTAGCAAAACATGGAAATCTCAAGGGTCAAATTTCAGAGGACAACTTCCTACTCATAGTAATAACAATAGCCAGACAACCACATTTTCACACTGATTCCCTGAACCTGAATTCCTACCGGGGAACATGAAGACAGCCAGATAATATATGCACCCATAAATAAGGTTAAAGAGAGAAGCCCTGTTTTTAGGGAACCTGCATTTTTTATACTAGACAGCAAATTTGTCTACCTGTTGCCCCAGAGGGAAATGCAATCTTCCATAGTTGTTCACTATACAATTACACTTGAGAAAGAACAGTCAAGAACAAGGGCAGTCAGTGTCTGTGCTCATAACATTTGTAGAAACACAAGAGACCCTAACTAGTACAAATGAAAGCAGGTGACTCTGTTAACAGGCATAATCTTTAATCTTCCCCAATCTGTTGCTTTTGACAAGTCACATGCAATCATCAGGATTCATATTATCAATGCATTATTTGTTGTACGTTTTAGAATCAGTACTCACATGGAGTGTGCCAGAGCCTAATGATTGGAAATTTCTGTCATGGGACACATGCTATAATATTTTGTGAATGCTTTCATATGCAAAGTTGACTCCATCCTTGGAGATTGAGTAAATTGTAACATACATGAGAATCCTTGAGCTTGATACCATATTTAGATAGCAATCATTTCCTTTTTAATAAGAGTTGAGTTAATGAGTTTTAGCACACCTGCCAATCAATTCTAACCACTGGCCAATTAGGTAGAAGCCAATGTACCAAAATGAAAATAATGATTAACTTGATTCGATTCTACTCTCTTCACTTTCATTGAAAATATTTTAGGCATTATAATGAGCCAAATAACCAACCTCACCATAGTTCCTTCTATGGAAATAATCAGGGGCTACAATGGAAAGGATGATGAGCTAAAATTAACATGGATTTTTGGAGCAAGATAGACCAAAATTGGATTCCCAGCTCTGACAAGTAGTTGCGTTTAATATTAAGCAATATACTACAGAATTATCTGAGATAAATTTTCTGCAGTAAGAGCAACTTGAGAATGTTACAAACATATTTAAAGAACATTTTCAAAGTGCTTGATACTTTGATAGATGACAACTGTTTCTCTATTTTGTATTTCTTTGTCTATGAGATGTTTTCCTATACCTTTAGTTCACTTGTGATTTATTTATTTTCTAGCTACTTTTATAAGTATCTAATCTATTTGCTTTGATTTNTTTAAAGAACATTTTCAAAGTGCTTGATACTTTGATAGATGACAACTGTTTCTCTATTTTGTATTTCTTTGTCTATGAGATGTTTTCCTATACCTTTAGTTCACTTGTGATTTATTTATTTTCTAGCTACTTTTATAAGTATCTAATCTATTTGCTTTGATTTTTAACTTTCTATAGATGGGGAAAGAGTGGAAACAGTGCCAGACTTTATTTTGGGGGGCTCCAAAATCACAGCAGATGGTGATTGCAGCCATGAAATTAAAAGACACTNGAAGGGGACGACAGAGGATGAGATGGCTGGATGGCATCACCAATTCAATGGACACGAGTTTGAGTGAACTCTGGGAGTTGATGATGGGCAGGGAGGCCCAGCGTGCTGTGATTCATGGGGTCTCAAAGAATCAAACACGACTGAGCAACTAAACTGAACTGAACAGAGCAAATAAATAATAGTGAAAGTCATGAGACTGACCAGATATGCTAACAAATGGTGGATCTTGGATTAAGATTTGGTTAGATTCAAGCAAAGATGTGGGGCGTCCTTGGTAGCTCAGACAGTAAAGAACCTTCCTGAAATGCAGGAAACCTAGGTTCGATCCCTGAGTCAGGAAGATCCCCTGGAGAAAGGAATGACTACCCACTTCAGTAGTCATGCCTGGAGAATTCCAGGTACAGAGGAGCCTGCTGGGCTTACAGTCCAATGGGTCTCAAAGAGTTGGACATGACTGACTGACTCATACTTCACCTTCAAGCAAAGATGTGAAGGCAGTGTCTATAGTGAGTGGATCTGAAGAAGTCAAGGCTACTATTTAATGATAAAACCATTTGAGCTTCTTGCCCAAAAGGCAGGTCAAAGATGGTATGGGGTAATTTTGTAATGAGAGGCTTGCTGATGAAAGAAAATTCAGATTTTCCGACATCAGGGAAATGATTGGGACTAACTGAGGAAAATAGATCCAAAAAGTTGTATCTCAATAGACTTCAAGGACAAGGAGAGCCATATGAACAAATACTGACTTGGTGATTCCAAGAACTCAGGAGAACAATGGGATAAGTGAATAAACATGAGAAAAAAATAGTGCTGTTAGAATTTATTATACTTAGTCATTTTTATATGTAGTAAACATATCTATTGTTCTGTATCTGATCATTTGGAAGATTTTTTTGTGTTTATCGCTTTTGCATTTCAGCAGGATCTCGCTCATGCTGTTGTGTTGTCTTGCATATTTTATTTTTGAGTGTGAGCTGTCAGGTCTGCCACTTTATTTTTTGAGAATTTGGGGGCTCTAATTTGAGTGAAAAGTGAGTTTCTCTCATGAAGAGCTGCATCAGTTCTACTAGGTACTGAGAACACTCTGGATCCTGAAGGAAGAGTGGCAAGCATGAAACTTATGGGATTCCTGGAATCAGAAGAAAAACCTGTGAACTGGTGTTAGACCATCTTGTGAGAGTTGGCATCTGGTGGTGTCTTTCTCAGAGAAGGAAATGGCAGTCCACTCCAGCATTCTTGCCTGAAGAATTCCATGGACTTTTTCAGTTCAGTTCAGTTCAGTCACTCAGTTACTCAGTTAGCCAGTTCAGTCACTCAGTCGTGTCCGACTCTTTGCGACCCCATGAATCACAGCACGCCAGGCCTCTCTGTCCATCACCAACTTCCAGAGTTCATTCAGACTCGTGCCCATCGAGTCAGTGATGCCATCCAGCCACCTCATCCTCTGTCGTCCCCTTCTCTTCCTGCCCCCAATCCCTCCCAGCATCAGAGTCTTTTCCAATGACTCAACTCTTCACATGAGGTGGCTAAAGTACTGGAGTTTCAGCTTTAACATCTTTCCTTCCAAGGAAATCCCAGGGCTGATCTCCTTCAGAATGGACTGGTTGGATCTCCTTGCAGTCCAAGGGACTCTCAAGAGTCTTCTCCAACACCACAGTTCAAAAGCATCAATTCTTCAGTGCTCAGCTTTCTTCACAGTCCAACACTCACATCCATACATGACCACAGGAAAAACCATAGCCTTGAGTAGACAGACCTCTGTTGGCAAATTAATGTCTCTGCTTTTGAATATGCTATCTAGGTTGGTCATAACTTTTCTTCCAAGGAGTAAGTGTCTNCATCGAATCAGTGATGCCATCCAGCCACCTCATCCTCTGTCGTCCCCTTCTCCTCCTGCCCCCAATCCCTCCCAGCATCAGAGTCTTTTCCAATGACTCAACTCTTCACATGAGGTGGCCTAAGTACTGGAGTTTCAGCTTTAACATCTTTCCTTCCAAGGAAATCCCAGGGCTGATCTCCTTCAGAATGGACTGGGTGGATCTCCTTGCAGTCCAAGGGACTCTCAAGAGTCTTCTCCAACACCACAGTTCAAAAGCATCAATTCTTCAGTGCTCAGCTTTCTTCACAGTCCAACACTCACATCCATACATGACCACAGGAAAAACCATAGCCTTGAGTAGACAGACCTCTGTTGGCAAATTAATGTCTCTGCTTTTGAATATGCTATCTAGGTTGGTCATAACTTTTCTTCCAAGGAGTAAGTGTCTCTTTAATTTCATGGCTGCAGTCACCATCTGCAGTGATTTTGGAACCCAAGAAATAAAGTCTGACACTATTTTCCCTGTTTCCCCATCTATTTCCCATGAAATGATGAGACCAGATGTCATGATTTTCATTCAGTCATGTCCAACTCTTTGTGATCCCATGGACTGCAGCACACCAGGCCTTCCTGTCCATCACCAACTCCCAGAGTTTACTCAAACTCATGTCCATTGAGTTGGTGATGCCATCCAACCATCTCATCCTCTGTCATCCCCTTCTCCTCCTGCCTTCAGTTTTTCCCAGCATCTGGGGGTTTTCAAATGAGTCAGTTCTTCCCATCAGGTGGCTGAAGTATTGGAGTTTCAGCTTCAGCATCAGTTCTTTCAATGAATATTTAGGACTGATTTCCTTTAGAATGGACTGATTGGATCTCCTCCCAGTCCAAGGGACTCTCAAGAGTCTTCTCCAACACCATTAGTGGAGATTTTTCTTTTCCTCCAGTTGGCTCCAAAGTCAGGACCAGAATGTTTCCCTGTTGTATCCTTCGGTGGGGAAAACTCATCCTTTTATTTTCTACCTTTCTATCTGCAGTGTCTGTGGTCTTGGACCACACCTGTGTGAAGGGATGCCTCCAATCTTTGCTTTGGAAGCTGGGTATCACTGGATTCCAATTGTCTTTAAAGGCAAAACTGGCTTCAGTTCTCTGGATTCCTGCTTTCCATTCAGTTCTGTTTTTTACTTCTTTTATTTCCTAGCCCAGTGAGGCTCTCCAATATTATTATTTTTTAATTATGCATTCCGTGTAGGTTGTTTGTAAATGACTATAGCTGAGAAGCCCACAGACTGCCTGTCAGGCCCTTTGTTTTCTAAAGAATACAACTGCTGGGCTCACTATGTTTACAAGGCTAGACATTGAGCATGTAATTGAATTACTTGTCCATACAATTAAAATCAGGTTTTATAGTACAGACTTCAAAAGTCTGACTCATGTGATAGACACTAACTTAGATAATGAATGTAAAGTTGTTCACTTCTAACATTCCAGATGACTCAGTGATAAAGAATCCTCCTGCCAATGGGTGAGATGTGGGTTCAATCCCTGGGTCAGGAAGATCCCCTAAGAAAATGGCAACCCACTCTGGTATTCTTGCTGGGAAATCCATGGATAGAGGAGCCTGGCAGCTACAGTCCATGAACTTGTAAAAGAGTCAGATAAGACTTAGTGACGAAACAACATTCATAATGGGATGTATTCAAAATAACCAGGGTTTAATCTTGCCTGTACTATTCATCACATTCCCCAAATTAAGGAGAGAATACTCTTGACCCACAACTCCATCTTCTCAGCAAAGTACTGTGACTTTCAGTTCAGTTCAGTTCAGTCACTCAGTCGTGTCCAACTCTTTGTGACCCCATGAATCGCAGCATGCCAGGCCTCCCTGTCCATCACCAACTCCTGGAGTTCACTCAGACTTGCGTCCATTGAGTCAGTGATGCCATCCAGCCATCTCATCCTCTGTCGTCCCCTTCTCCTCCTGCCCCTAATACCTCCCTACATCAGAGTCTTTTCCAATGAGTCAACTCTTCCCATGAGGTGGCCAAAGTACTGGAGTTTCAGCTTTAGCATCATTCCTTCTTTCCAAAAAAAATCCCAGGGCTGATCTCCTTCAGAATGGACACTTTAAGGGCAATTTTATCATTAAATATAATATTGGCATGAAATGGCAAGAGTAGTCTTCGTAACTTGTTTCTGTGATAGAAACAGATAGGTACTCTGGGCCTGCACATCTGGTATCCTCAGTGATGAATTAAATTTTGGTTCTTAATTATCTCAATACCCATCATTAACAATTGTGTGAGGGCTAAAAGAATGTAACTTTTTTATATGAGAAGAGATTACCTGCAAGTTCATATACTGTGTTTTGTGTTTATTTCTACAGATGAGTACTGTAAAATGACTTAATGAGTACTATAAATGACTTAAGATGTATATTAATAGAAATACAAAAAAAATAGGAAATAAATGTTATGCTTATTTTCTTTACCTTATTTTGCAGGTCTTTCCTATCTTCACAGGTTGTCAGAACAATTGGTAGTAAAGCTGGTGGGTCAGTGTAGACAGCCATTGTCTCGTTCATTATCATAAAGGCTGATAAGGACTGCCCTGCCACTGGACCTTACAAACATATAAATATTTTATACTCATATTCATCTTTATGGGTGAAATCCCTTGCCTAGGAATCTTNTTTTCTTTACCTTATTTTGCAGGTCTTTCCTATCTTCACAGGTTGTCAGAACAATTGGTAGTAAAGCTGGTGGGTCAGTGTAGACAGCCATTGTCTCGTTCATTATCATAAAGGCTGATAAGGACTGCCCTGCCACTGGACCTTACAAACATATAAATATTTTATACTCATATTCATCTTTATGGGTGAAATCCCTTGCCTAGGAATCTTAATTGTTCTTCTGGTTATAATTCCATGTTTGGAGGTAATATTTTTTCTGTGTAAAACTGATTATCAAAATTTTTTTCTTTTTACTATGGCTGCAGTCCAGCATGCCTATATAGACAACATTAAGTATTGAACAACAGCTAGAAAAATAAATGGAAATATAGGTATTGACCAATGTCATACTAAGCCAAGAGCAGTTTTTTTTTTCTTTGTATTGATCTGAGAGATTGAACATTTGGATTATGATGTAGCCTTTGACTTTTGGCTCTAAGCTCACAGAGCAAATTCATCTTCTATGTGAGGGGTATTCAAACTAGAGTTTGACCCACTTCAGAGCTGGCCAACAGGTGGCAGATAAAACAGTTCTCATCTTAAGAGGTGGAAAAAAAATTGGAGCTAATTTCTTTAATCATATGTTGATACTCAAGAACTACTAGGGTCAAAATCTTGGGATATCGTTTAGTTTTACTTTGGTTTTTGTGTGTGGATGTTCATAAAACCAGATATTTGGAACACTGGTGCCATCTGCACATTTCATATTGTTATCTGAGTGCACATACTCAAGGTTCAGAAGGGGATTTTTTGTTGCTGTCGTTTTAATCATACCAGGTTGCCGATTAGTTGATTGATGAATTAGAGCAAAATCAAACATGGGTATGTCTGTGTTGACTACTGGGTAAACCCAAAACAAGAGTGAAAAGGGCCTCAAGTGAGAGGAGTTCAAGGGCATTGCTGAGGGAGAGAGAAAGGATGACAAAATTTTCCATAATTTGGTTCTCCCATCTTTAGTAACAGCCAGTTTTTTCAAACATGAAAATTGTTTCCAAGAAGCAACTTTATTGCTTTTCCTCACAATTAGAGAAAAGGAGGCAGTGGTGTTCAAATGATGCTTGACAGCCTGGGTAACAAGCACCAACCATCTGTGCTATAGCAGCTCTGTTTGTATTTTTAATGTTTACACATACAGCACAGATAATTAAAAATAACTATAATTAAAAATGATTATAACAAATTACTTTTCCCTCAACAGTAATATATGTCTGTAACTTCTAAGTTACTTACTAAAGTAACCTTTATGGAGTCTAACAAGAAAACATTGCAATTTCTTCCTTGTTTCTGAAAGTTTACAGAATTGGAGGAGGGGAGAATTTCCCACCCAGGAAACTATCTGGTTTAAAGTACTTCACAACTGTTGATAGTATAGGAATTATTTCTGTATCAATAATGCAAGAGAATTATTTTTTTCTGTGAAGGAAAGATCAAATGTAGTTTCTTTTTCTAAAAATGTCAAGTTAAATGACTAGGAAAGGATGAAAAAAACAAACATACCTCCTTGCATAACCCTTCATTAAAGCAATTAATTTTTTCAAAGTGTTATATGAAATATGAAGAGGAAATTCCCATTAGGAACAATACTTTTCTCTGCCTTGTTAAGAATCTTTGAATATCTTCCAATTACCTTCTCTAAAGAGGATGCTGGTTAATAACAGAAGTCAAATAGTATTTCCACAGAAAAAGTAGGGAAGCTGACATAATGTTTGTGGAAGGGTTTGAAATTTAGCTAGAAATTAGAGATTAAGCATGTGATCCTTGGAACTAGACCACCTGGATTCTAATTACATATCCTCCATTTTCTAAGGATGGGTCAATGTTACTCATGCCTCAGTTTTCTCATTTACATCATGTGGACAATAATAACATATTTCAACTTGTAGTGGGAAAGGTAAAGCTGATGCACATAGATGCGTGAAACATTATATGTATGCAGTAAATTTAAAAATAAATATTAATATCTACTTATAGTTGGCCACCTGTGAGAAGTTTATGGCTATATACCTTTAAGTTGTGTAAAGAACTCAGCTGGTAAAGAATCTGCCTGCAGTGCAGGAGACCTGGGTTCGATCCCTGGGGTGGGAAGATCCCCTGGAGGAGGCCATGGCAACCCACTCCAGTATTCTTGCCTGGACAGAGGAGCCTGGCAGGCTGCAGTCCATGGGGTCTCAAAGAGTCAGATACAACTGAGTGACTAAGCACAGCACAGTGTCATGTTTTCTTGATTTTTGGGTTCCTTGAAGTCTTGCTTTGCTTTCTTCACAAAGAAGAAGATACTTTCTCCAGTCTTTACTGACTGGCTTCACTAAAGTAACACCTTTACCCATCAGAGTCATGGCTAGGGATTATGAGGCTCTCAGATTTTTTTTCCATTGGACGTACAGACTCCACACCTTTTGTTTCCTTAAGGGAGAAATTCTTAAGATTGTTTGCCTTCTCATAATTTTGCAAAGCATAGCTGGGTGTTGAAAACCTTGTTTGTTTTCCCTGTGGTAGAGCCCTGAAGTATTCTAATTTGTATGCCATCTCTCAATCCTGCAAAGTCCTCTGCAAAGGTTCACACTTGCCATTGGTGGGGGATGTGCATGGGAAGAGGGTCAAAGTGGGGGTGAGATTGTCAGAGCTTTGAGGCATCCACAAACCAGAGGTCTGCAGACAGCATCCCAGTTGGCTTGTGGGCAGATTCCCTGATGGAATTCATGAAACAAGTGTTAAAATCAATGGCCCTTTGTTGAGGTCCAAATCCTTATGTCTGAAATATTCACTTCTCTGCTCTCAGCCTCTCCCAAGCATTTAACTGTGCCAATCACCTGAGTATTCTGAGTGAGGTGAGAAAATATTGGACCTCTCAGGCTGCAACCTATACAGCGAGGGAAAACAGGCACTCACTCACTACATTCTTTCTTTTCCCTTCGGAAGAAGTCATGGGCTGAGGGAGTCTGTCTTGGCACTGAATTGTGCTGCCTTGGGGGAAGGATGACACAGGTAAATTGATACTTTTCTTCTTAATCCTGTTCAATTTGTTCTAGTGGTATGCTGGAACATCTCTGCATACTCCCAGACTCCCCCANGGAAGAAGTCATGGGCTGAGGGAGTCTGTCTTGGCACTGAATTGTGCTGCCTTGGGGGAAGGATGACACAGGTAAATTGATACTTTTCTTCTTAATCCTGTTCAATTTGTTCTAGTGGTATGCTGGAACATCTCTGCATACTCCCAGACTCCCCCAAAGTTACCCTTTTCTATGGATAAATGTCAAAATGTGATGTTAAGTGGGATGATGGTGACTGAAAACTCCTATTCTGCCATTTTGCTGATGTCACTTCAATAATATTTTAAAGTCAATATCTTACTAGGGAACTGATGCTCCTAGAGATCTTGTAGAAGGAGAAACAATCCTGTTTTTATTTTAGGAAATATCATACTATTGATTATATTGGCTCAAGTTACCTTTTTGTGTGTGTCGAACTCTTCTGCTCCTGTAAGCATTTCTTAGAATTTCCAGAGAGAATCTCCCATGTGCTTAGGAAGTCTGCTTCTTTGGTATTCACAGTGTAGTGCCTGACAATGGCCATCGCATTCCTGCCAGGACCAGGAGGAACTGTCTTTCTTTGCTACTACTCTACAGTCCCCATTAGTCATAACAATTTGTTATCAGGAACAAATCCGACCCTTGAAGATTTCAAAATTATGTTTGCACTTCAACCTAGAACCAAGACATGATATAAAAGCTGAGGACAGATTCAAATAATAGCAACTCCATTTTTCTCAGGGTTCCAATTCTTTCCAATAGTTGAAAGTTTCTTATCTACCTATTCAAATTTAGCACAGCAACTCCTGCTTTTTCTAAGGAAACTTTTTTTCCTTGGAGGATAGCTTCCTTTGCAAATAGGTTTCTGTCAGAGTACTCCACTGTATAAAAAGGATGCCTATACATGTCCAACTCCATTAGAAGTCATACTTAAATGCTTTTCCAGAAGCCTTCTTAATCTCTATAACTCGGTTTCCTTTAGATCAGTCCACACAGATGCCCGGATATGCTACTTAACTATGTTAATATTTAAGTAACAAAATAATTTTTTTAACCAGAGAATTAAAAAATATTTTTTCTGAAGATATAAGGGTTATTTAGTTGTCTTCTGAGGTCTTCTCTGGTGGCTCAGTGCTAAAGAATCCACTTGTCAAAGCAGGAGGTGTAGGTTTGATCCCTGGTTTCAGAAGATCCCCTGAAGTAGGAAATGGCAACCCACTGCAGTATGCATGCCTGGAGAATCCCATGGACAGAGGAGAATGGTAGGCTACAGTCCATAGGCTACAGTAGGGCTTCAAAGAGTTGGACACAACTTAGTGACTAAACAGCAACAATCACAACAATATCAAGTTGTCTTCTGAAGGGCCTACTGTCTCCCAGGTTCCTTGGTGTTAGACTGGGACACTCCCTCAGTCTCAGCAGAAAGTGGTCTCTCCATTGCTCCAGCCACCATTTTCCTCAGGCAGCCAAGAGGACAGCTCAGCCAGAAGACCTTGAACACCTTGCCCAGTGTTAACAGAAAAGGATCAGCAGCAGACTGCCACAGCTCAAGGCCCACAGCACAGCCAACAAGTCCTTCAGAGTCCCATAGGAGGCTTTAAACAAGATACTGGTGGCTTCTTGAACTTCAGGGGCTCTGTGAACACCATGTAAATGTTCCTTAGGGAACTCATGGTGTCTTTAGGCTTTAAATGTGTTCTGGTTACAGATATTCTGCTTTTAATATTTTTTTTACTAATGCAGACTCAAGCAACTTCACAAAAAGTTTCAACAGTAGTCCTCTCTTAATAGTGGCTTTTATTTTTGCAATTTCANTAAATGTTCCTTAGGGAACTCATGGTGTCTTTAGGCTTTAAATGTGTTCTGGTTACAGATATTCTGCTTTTAATATTTTTTTTACTAATGCAGACTCAAGCAACTTCACAAAAAGTTTCAACAGTAGTCCTCTCTTAATAGTGGCTTTTATTTTTGCAATTTCAGTTATCCATGTTAAATGTGGTTGATATTAAATGGAAAGTTCCAGAAATAAGCAACTCATAAGTTTTAAATTGAGACCTGTTCTGAGCAGCATGAAGATATCTTTTGCCATCCTGCTCCATCCTTCCCCTGAAGGTGAACCATGCCTCTGCCCAGCATATCATACCCTTTAGTCATTTAGTAGCTATCTGGGTTATCAGATTATCTATTGCAGTATTGTAGTACTTGTGTTCAAGTAAATTTATTTTACTTAATAATGACCCTGAAGCACAAGAATAGTGATGCTGTCAATTCAGATACTCCAAAAGCTGTGAAGTGCCTACTTTAAGTGAAAAAGTGAAAGTTTTCAACTTAATAATAAAAAATATATGCTAAAGTTGCTAAGATCTACCATAAGAATTAGTCTTCAATTCATAAAATTAGGTATTAATAGAAGGAAAAAGAAATCCACATTAGTTTTACCATCATATCATAAATTGCAAAAAGTATGGCCATAGTGCATGATAAATGATTGAGATGGAAAAGGCATTACATTTTACAGTAAGACATTCTGAGAGAGAGAGAGGGAAATAAAAGGACCATATTCACATAAGTTTTATTAGAGTGCATTACAGTGATTGTTCTATTTTTATTACTATTGTTTATATTTTACTATTATAGTTATTGCTGTTAATCTTTGTGTCTAATTTATAAATTAAACTTTATCATTTGTATGTACCTATAGGGAAAAATGAAGCATTATGGATTAGCTTCCTGTGTCTACTGGACATCTTGGCACATTTCCCCAAGGATAAGAAGAGACCATTGTAGTTGTTACATTCAGATAATCCTTGATATTTTACCTTTCTTTTACTTTTCTTTTTTTTTTTCTACTACTGAGCATTTTCTCTTCTCTTTTCCTTATTTCCTTGTATGTTCATTGTTGCTTTCAAGCATGACTATTTTTTTTTAAACTTTTTATGTTATAGTGGAGTATAGCCAATTAACAATATTGTGATAGTTTCAGGTGCCCAGCAGAGCGACTCAGTGACACATATACATATATCACTTCTTCCCCCAATTCTCCTCCCATCCAGGCTGCCATGTAACATTGGGTAGAGCTCCCTGTAGTATACATTGAGTAGGGTGCCTTGTACTATACAAGAGGTCCTTGTTGGTCATCCATTTTAAATAAAGTCATGTGTACTTGCCAGTCTCAAACTCTCTAACTAACCCTTCCCCTCCCACTTCCAACAATGACTATTTTCATAGGAAAAATACGTTAGAATCCGAATTGAGAATGTTTTTCTCAGAATAATATAAGTAGAATAACACTTGAAGTTTCATTTTNGTCATCCATTTTAAATAAAGTCATGTGTACTTGCCAGTCTCAAACTCTCTAACTAACCCTTCCCCTCCCACTTCCAACAATGACTATTTTCATAGGAAAAATACGTTAGAATCCGAATTGAGAATGTTTTTCTCAGAATAATATAAGTAGAATAACACTTGAAGTTTCATTTTTAGTGAGTTGTAGTGGTTCTTTTTTTTTTTCCAAAAGTTTAAAATAAGTGAGTAAACTCTTCTCTATCTATTCATCTATCCTTAAATTATAGAATCAATGTGTTTAGTATATTTTTACCAAATGTATTTCATGTGCTTGTGCTTAATATCCTTTTAATACTCTTAGGTTAAATGTAAACCCAAATATTTTCACAGTTGATACCACTGGTGAAATAATAGCATACAGCAAAGGATAAAGTAAAGTAGTAGATTTAATATTTATTAGTGTGTAATGCTATAAGCTAAGTGGTAAACATTTGAGACTCTTCCCTTACTTTCTTCCAGGAGCTAATTTGCAGAGGTATGGTGGGAGGAGGCTGCTATCAGTCATCCATATGTACCTAAGCATAATGACTTTCATTTTAATGGTAAATATGTGGAAACAAGGGCATGGATTACCATAAAAATATGGACAATTTGTAGATGACCATTTTATTTTATAAGAAAATCAAACCACTGAACTGAGAAATTATGCATATTGTATGTTTACACACATTCATAGTAATTAAATGTTGCTTATTAAAATATTAATAATTGAATAAGATTAAAATGAAATATGTACTTTAGGCATGTTAAAATTTTTAATCCTTGTATTATTAAGGAAGTATTATGATAAGAAGAATATTATATTATAGAAATGGAAAGTAAAATTAGAAGAGCAATGTTGTTGTAATGTTTGTCTTGAACACAAAGCCACACCAAATATTAATACTGTAAAATTCCTGTCCACAAAGGCTAAGGCAAACCTAGGCAAAACCAAGTTTTAAAGCAAGAGTTAAATCCTGCTCCTTTGTTTCAAAGAGTACTTCACAGTGGGTTAGTCTGAATGATAACTGATAAATTCAGGCTGAGCAGCATGAAAGGCAAGTTCCCAAACTTTAGGGTCACTAAAGTTCTATCTCAGGGCCAAAAGGTTTGTATTTTGATGANCTTCTTAACCACTCTCAAACTTAAATTTCCTGCGTAGAATTCTATCATAAATGGTGCACTCATATATTTAATTGCCTACTTAATTATCTCCAAATGGATGCCTGACAAATGTTTTAATATTTAAATATCCAAACTTTAACTGATATTCCTTCTAAAACTGCTTCTCCTCAAGCTTCCTCAATACTCTGGACACTGGATGGTACATCCATCCTTCAGTG
Source organism: Neotragus moschatus (assembly GCA_006410615.1). Taxonomy (NCBI): domain Eukaryota; kingdom Metazoa; phylum Chordata; class Mammalia; order Artiodactyla; family Bovidae; genus Neotragus; species Neotragus moschatus. The sequence continues at coordinate 85,993 of SJYA01000898.1, read as the reverse complement.
GCTCAGCTAAACACCTTCCATTGAAAAGTCGTGTCTGAATCTTTCTCTCCTACCTCATACCCAATTTTTAGGAATTCAGTGGACTATTGCTTCCAATTATCTTCAAAATGTGATTAGTTTTTCTCTCAATATACACTGTATAGACTGATTATGAAGCTATTTGCCTCACCTTACTTATAGTAGTTCATTTTTCCAGTAGGAAGTTCTGTTCTCAATCCCAGATTGAGAATATGAACTTGAAAAGTTTATTTAATTTTACCAGTCTTCTTCTGCAACAAGAGTGGCTATTGCGCATATATTGAGTTTCCAGCTGGAATTTTGATCAGTTAGAAATGCTGCAGCCTCTCATCTGTTTATGATATAAACTTTGCCTTATGTGTCTTGAGCAGCTCCCTTGGGTTCCAATGACTATGGCACTTTAGGCACCAGATAGTGGGCCACTGACTTAAACATCAAATATCAGCCCTACAGTCAGGTCGAGACACTGTCTCCATATTGCTTGGTCTGACTTCTACCCAATCCCACCTCATTTTCAACCATTTGAATATTTGGTGAAGGCACTTTCACAATTCAAATCTAAATCTTAAGGCCACTGAAGGCCAGAGGTAAGAAGGTAGTCCTGGAATTCATGCAGTGGCTTAACTGCCATAAAGAGATGGCCTTTCTCTNATTTCCATCTCTTTCAAAATTTCCATAGTTTATTGTGATCTACACAGTCAAAGGCTTTGGCATAGTCAATAAAACAGAAATAGATGTTTTAGCCTGGCTTGGAGAATTTTGAGCATTATTTTACTAGCGTGTGAGATGAGTTACTAGAATCATTTAAGAGTCAATGCTTTTATGCTTATTCAGAAAAATCACATGGCTTTATATGCAGACTGTGTAAATAGAAAACAGTCTATGCATTCAAAAATGCGCATGCCCTTTTACCAAAAGGAAGCAATCATCATTGTAATTATCATCATGTAATTATTTTAGTGAGAAGTGCATTTGCTTTTCAATTTTATTCCATATTAGAATTTGAGCTGAAAGGGATCTTGGAGACCATAGAGATCAACCCACTCATTACCGCAAAGCCAAGAAAAATGTGAAACAGAAAGACTATAAGCTAAAAGACCTGTCAAAGGTTACATAGTCATAAGTCTTACTCCAGAATTTCAGTGATTGATCACTGATGTAAGACTCTTCCCATCACACCCTGGTGCATCCCTATTAGGATTTATTTTATACAAGACTTACATAATAAAAGGTGAGTTTAAAATATTAAATTATAGGGTACATTAATTATCTTTTGTGGATTTTAAAAAGATAAAAGCAGAGTTGTTAACTTTGTTTTACACCCCAAGAACACCATACTTTTAAAAAGTCACATGTGAGTGATTCAGAAAAGTGGACCACATAAGGAAAAGTCTAGTCTCTTTTCCATCAGTCAGTCACATGGCTTGCTTTATTATTTCACTTAGACTAAAGAGTGAAATCAGAGTGTTCATTTCTGATTTTACTTATTGTTTTTCACCCTGGCACTAATGCTTGCTAAAGGCTTCTATTTTTTTCATAGGCAGTATATTACTCTCTTTCCTTGGGAGATTTTTCTAAAATAGTTCAGAAAAAAATTGTTGTTTTATTTGCATTTTCTGGTTGACCAGCTTTTACAAAGATGTATTTAAAATACTCAAAATCATGAGTATATATAAATTCTTTATATTATCATTGTAAAAATCATATTAAAGGTAGACTTTATTACCACTTTTTTTTTTTTTTGGTAATATAGATACAATTTTTCTTTAGTATCTAGGGAGGATTGTTCTCAGGACTACCCTTCACACCTCATCCTATACCAAAATGTACAGATGCCCAAGTCCTTTATATAAAACAGTACAGCACAGTCAGACCTCTATACCCACAAGTTCCAAATTTCAGGAAACAAATGTGGATTCCCTCATATATAGATAGGTAATTGTATTTACTACTGGCATTCAATTGCTATCCTTGAGTTGTTTAGTTAATTGAGAGTTCCACAATTTTCCTTTTTAATTACAATCCTCAAATTTAAATTTCCAAAGCTCAAACTTTTGCAGTGGTACCTCGAAATATGCTTTCATGTTGGGTGTATTACCTTTCCACAAAAAGTGACCTTGAGGTACCCCACAGAGAGGGATCCTGGGAATTCAGGGAATTTCTTCATTGAGATTCAACAACAGTCTTTAAAAATATAACTTCATACCCTCAAAAGGCAAACTAGAGGGTATAATCTGAGAAAGTATTCTCATTTAGAAATAATAAAGGTTTTAGAAAACTGTGCTTTAACATCAAAAGAAAGTGAAAATGTTAGTTGCTCAGTCATGTCCAACTCTTTGCAACCCCATCTATGGACTGAAGCTGGCCAGGCTCCTCTATGTATAGAATTTTCCAGGCAAGAATAATGGGGTGGTAGCCATTCCTTGCTCCAGAGGATCTTTCTGACCCAGGGATAGAACTGGGGTCTCCTGCATTGCAGGCAGATTCTTTACCACCTGAGCCACCAGGGAAGCAATATCAAAAATAATGCAAAGAGACATGGTCTTCTTCCAAAAAAGACTGAGACAAAGGTAGAGCAGATAGTACAGTAGACTGAAGAGTTCAGATTGTAGGACAATCCAAACAGAAACACAATAGAGTCTATACAGAAGGCAGAAAGAAAGGACCTGACTGTCCAGAAATTAGTAAGAATCGGCAAGATGAGAACAGTGGGGTATTTAAGTAAGGGAAGTAGCAGCTTGTGAAAAGACTTAAAAACCACGGATGGGGTTGTGGCCTAATGAAGAACTAAAATGAATGCTGTGGAAAGGAAACAGAATTCTAGGAAGGGCAGCAAGAGATAAGAAGTAAGCAGAATCAGTTCTTGAAGGCCTTAATATGCATTTTTAAGAAATTTATACATTATCCTAAGGGGAAAGTAGAGCAATTGAAGAGATTTCTTTATTATAGGATTGACACAATGACTCCTATATTAGAAAGATTACTCTAGATGCAATGTGGAAAACAGACTGCCTGGAGGCAGGGGCGTCAGCTAAAAAACACCTGTTTTAATCCACAACAGACAGGATGATGGCTTGGACAAGGTTAATGCTGATGGAGCTGGAGTAAAGTGATTGGATTCAAGAGATATTAAAGTGATAAACTAATAAAACAAAATAGATGACTGAATGTGGCAGAAGGGGAAAGCGAATAAAGCAAGGGCAAGACTTCAGCTTTTACATTAGGTATGTGCTGTGCTCAGTCACTTCAGTCCTGCCCTACTCTTTGCAACCCCATGGACAAGAGCCTGCCAGGCTCTTCTGTCCCTGGATTTTCCTGGCAAGAATACTGGAGTGGGTTGCCATTGCCTTCCCCAAGGGATCTTCCAAACCCAGGTACAGAACCCGAGTCTCCAGTGTCTCCTGAATTGCAGATGAATTCTTTACCATTGAGCCCCGCCCAGAATTTTACATTAGGTAGTAAGGTAAATGGGAATGTATTTAGTAAGAGAGGAAATGTAGAATAGAAGGAGGCCTGATCTTTTGGAAGACATGGCAACATCAGTCCTTTCATGTTCTGTCTGAAGAATATTTATGACAAATATATGTAAGATTGCCAAGTGGCAATATTGAATAGCAGTTGGATATATGGGTCTGGAGCACAAAAGAAATACCTAGGATAGAAATATAGGTCTTGAAATTTGGGGAGGATACATATATAGTGTGCAGGAAGTTTCAGAAAATCTTTGTGGTGATCAGGAATAAAAGTTGGCTTGAGAAACAAGGGGTTTACCCTCCTGGGCTGAAAAGCATAGATTTCTAGTGGCAAGATCTACCACTTGCCACTAGAAAGCAAGGATGATTTGCTTTCTCCTGAAGCTGCCATCTTTTGTGATAAAGGTGCAAAGATTGTGGCCAATCCAGCTGATAATCCCTTTAAAATAAATTCCATCTTTGTGGAATTCTTCTTTCTTAGACACAATTTTGCTTAACTTTTTCTAATGCAGGATTGACTGGCGTTTGCATGTCAGTTAACAATTTGTATTTTCATATACCTCCTCTCATTTGATTGCCAATATAGCAAAATGGTTTATTATTAAATTTCCACATGATAGGTGAGAAAATGAAGACTCAGGGGTTGAAATGTGGTAAGGATTCCACATAGCCTTTCTGACTATCAAGGCTGTGCTCTGGACCATGTGCATGAAGCATTCAGACTATATTCTGTTTATAATTGAAAGTAGAATTTACCAGAGTATAAGCTGAAGAGACAAAGACAACTCCTTACCTCTGCAGAAGGCTGCCTAGCTTGCACACAAATGAGAGAATGGAGCTTTCTATGAAATCTGACAAATAACAAGGTTAGATGCAATACATAAAATATATATTATATCTTAAAAGAAATCAATCCTTGGTTCACAGCTCAAAATAGCATCTTTCTTTTTTTTTTCCTGGTGCAGCAGAGGATGCTCTGGTATTATATCAAGCAACATTTAGTGAGCAAAAGTAACTGAATGCAATATATTTACCGACAATAGTGCCAGGGCTTTTTAAGGCACAGTATTGATTTACTTCTTTCAAAACCAAAGTGACAGCACAGAGGGGAAAAAATCACATGATTCAGGGAAGATATCTGAGGATATAAAAGTGGCAAACACAAATCCATTAGTTTTAAACTGGGTCAAAAGACAAACCAGAAAACTGTGAACTGGTGAATCAGTGAATTCAACATCTGTTATAGGAGAAATTCAGGATATTATATAATGGAGAATGTAGGAGGAAAGAAGTCAGGAAAGCAGTTGGAACAAGGATAACTTTGTGCATCTAAAGTCAAATGAGTAAGTATAGATATTTTCCTTTTACCTGTAGGAATAAATTATATCTTTTGGTGTTTAATAGTTATCAGTCATATATATTTATTACTGGTTTTGTAGAATATTTGTGAAGCTATCCTTATAGTTTACTTGTCATTGGAGAGTTCATTTAAATAAAGCAGGATCTGCTTTAGTCATCTCTGGCCCTGAGTATCTCAATTGGTCAGATAATGCTACCCCCTGAGATCCAGAAGGGACAGAGGGTATTTGCCTTGCTCCTATTGGTTAGAAAACTCTGCCTTCAGGTTTGACTTAATGGTATAATAAGTTCTCACACGTTAGCAAAGTAATGATCAAAATTCTCCAAGCTAGGCTTCAACAGTACGTTAACCGAGAACTTCCAGATATTCAAGCTGGATTTAGAAAAGGAAGAGGAACCAGAGATCAAATTGCCAACATCTGTTGGGTCATAAAAAAGCAAGAGAATTCCAGAAGAAATATCTATTTTTGTTTCATTGACTACACCAGAGCCATTGACTGTGTGCGGCTGCTGCTGCTGCTGCTGCTAAGGCGCTTCAGTCGTGTCCGACTCTGTGCAACCCCATAGACGGCAGCCCACCAGGCTCCCCCGTCCCTGGGATTCGCCAGGCAAGAATACTGGAGTGGGTTGCCATTTCCTTCTCCAATGCATGAAAGTGAAAAGTGAAAGTGAAGTCGCTCAGTCGTGTCCGACTCTTCGCGACCCCATGGACTGCAGCCTACCAGGCTCCTCCACCCATGGGATTTTCCAGGCAAGAGTGCTGGAGTGGGGTGCCATTGCCTGTGTAGATCATAACAAACTGTGCAAAATTCTTAAAGAGATAGGATTGTCAGACCACCTGACCTGCCTTCTGAGAAATCTGTATGTAGGTCAAGAAGCAACAGTTAGAACTGGATATGGAACAGTGGACTGGTTTCAAACTGGGTAAGGAGTATGTCAAAGCTGTGTACTATCACCCTGTTTATTTAACATATATGCAGAGTACATCATGTGAAATGCCGGGCTGGATGAAGCATAAGCTGGAATCAAGATTGCCAGGAGAAATATCAGTAACCTGAGATATGCAGATGACACCACTCTTAGGGCAGAAAATGAAGAGGAGCTAAAGAGACTTTTGATAAAAATGAAAGAGAAGAGTGAAAAGGCTAGCTTAAAACTCAACATTCAAAAAACTAAGATCATGGCATCTGGTTCCATCACTTCATGGCAAATAAATGGGGAAACAATGGAAATAGTGACAGACTTTAGTTTTGGGGGCTTCAAAATCAGTGCAGATGATGATGGCAGCCATGCAATTAAAAGATGCTTGCTCCATGGAAGAAAAGCTATGACCAACCTAGACAGCATATTAAAAAGCAGAGACATTACTTTGCCAGCAAAGGTCTATCTAGTCAAAGCTATGTTTTTTCCAGTAGTCACATATGGATATGAGAGTTGGACCACAAAGAAAGCTGAGCAACAAAGAATTGCTGCTTCTGAACTCGTGGAAAAACTCCCGAGAGTCCCTTGGACAGCAAGGAGATCAAATCAGATAAACCTAAAGGAAATAAGTTTTGAATATTCATTGGAAGGATTGATGCTGAAGCTGAAGGTCCAATTTTTTGGCCATCTGATGTGAAGAACTGACTTATTGGAAAAGACCCTGATGCTGGGGAAGACTTAATGCAGGAAGAGAAGGGGACGACAGAGGATGAAATGGTTGGATGGCATCATGGACTCGATGGACATGAGTTTGAGCAAGCTCCCGGAGTTGGTGGTGGACAGGGAAGGCTGGCATGCTGCAGTCCATGGGGTCACAAAGAGCCGAACATAGGACTGAATGACTGAACTGAAGCCCTGAGCTGCTGGCAGCTTAGTGTAGCTAATGTCAGTAGAGCTTTGTTTTGCTCAACCCATAGTTTATTTGGCCAAATTCTTAGAGACCACAACATCAGGGAAAATAGGTACAAGAGAGCATGCTAAGTTGCTTCAGTCATGTCTGGCTTTTTGCAACATGCACTTGAGCTCACCAGGCTTCTCTGTCCATGAGGTTCTCTAGGCAAGAATACTGGAGGAGATTGCCATGACTTCCCAGGGATATCAGAGTAGCTGAGTCATTCCTGGGTGTGAAAGACTGACGAATATTGAGGTTAGATCTATGCTACATCCTACTTAACCTCCATTGAGGCACTTAGACTAGGCTACCATGTTTGTTGCTCCGTTGTCATAGTGATGTACCACTCTAAGCCATGAACGACCAAGGTAATCTTGCAAAACAATGGTATATTTTTTAGTACTAGAAGTGGAAAGAACTTTTCACATTGTTTACTAAATTACACTTTTTGTTTACAAAATGTGCCAACAATGTAGAGTTGGTAGAGTTGTATTCAATAGTTTTTTCCCCTTTGTCACATTTAAAAGTTACCACTTTTTTTTTTCTTTGTTGGTTCTTTGACAGACTCTATTATTAGACTTTTACTAGCTAATAGTTCTCAAAATCAGTGATTTTCAAAGTGTGCCAAGACCACCTGCTTCTTATAACCCACCTACCTTAATCTTGGGTTAGGCTTCCCAGGTGGCACTAGTGATAAAAAAAAAAATTCATCTGCAATGCAGGAGACATGGGTTCCAATCCTTGGTCAAGGAAAGATCTGGAGAAGGAATTGGCAACCCACTCCAGTATCCTTGCCTGGAAAATTTCATGGACAGGAGCCTGGCAGGCTATAGTCCATGGTATTGCAAAGAGCTAGACATACTGAGCACACAAGCACACACCCTAACCTCACCCTAGATTTTCTAAATCAGNTCCAATCCTTGGTCAAGGAAAGATCTGGAGAAGGAATTGTCAACCCACTCCAGTATCCTTGCCTGGAAAATTTCATGGACAGGAGCCTGGCAGGCTATAGTCCATGGTATTGCAAAGAGCTGGACATACTGAGCACACAAGCACACACCCTAACCTCACCCTAGATTTTCTAAATCAGAATCTCTAAAAATATAGCACTGAAATATGTGTTTAAAAAGAGAGTTGGAGGACTTTCAAAAATATTAAAAGTAATATCCATAAACAGAAGTACATGTTTCAAAACTATACAGTGTGCTGAATTTTCACAATCTGAATGCCGCCAGGTAACCAGCCCTCAATCAAGAAACAGAATATGACCAGCACTTCTTTATGCTGACCAGGATATAGTCAGAAATCTCTTGAGTAGCCTTTCCTGTCCCTACTTCTACCAAGGATAACACTACTCTCATTTCTAAAAGCGCGGCTAAGCATCACCTGTTTTTGTAATTTAAATGAATTGAATCAAACACTATGTACTCTAATGTGACTGGCTTTTTTACTTAACATTATATTTGTAAAAATTCATCTCCATAGTTGCCTACAGTTGTAGCACATTCTTATTCATTGTTGAATGTAATTATTTTGTGAATATACCATGATTTATGTATTCATTCAGCTGTTGATAGGCAGTTGGCTAGTTTTGCGGTTTAAGATTACTTTGAATAGCATTGCTTGAAGACTTTTTTTTTGCAGTATATATGTTTGCACTTCTGTTGAAGTTGTTGCTGTTGTTTAGTCACTTAGTCGTCTCCTTAGATAAGTTAATATCAGTTCAGTTCAGTTCAGTTGGTCAGTCGTGTCTGATTCTTTGTGACCCCAAGAATCGCAGCATCCCAAGGCTTCCTGTCTATCACCAACTCCCGGAGTTCACTCAGACCCACGTCCATCGAGTCAGTGATGCCATCCAGCTATCTCATCCTCTGTCGTCCCCTTCTCCTCCTGCCCCCAATCCCTCCCAGCATCATGAATTATATGAATAGAGTTTCTAATATTGAACTATCTTTGCATTCCTAAACTGTTTATATTAAAATATTTGTATTTAGCTGTTGAATTATATTTGATTATATCTTATTGAGAATTATTGCATCAATATTCATGAGTGGGAATAGCCTGTAAATCTGTTTAATGCCATCTTTCTCACACTTAAGAAGGGATGCTAAAATTTTTACAGAAATATTCACAAATTTGCATGACATCCATGAAGGGGAGAGAGGCTAATATTTTTCAGTATTGTTCTATTTTAGTATGTTTACCCCTGCAGTGAACACATGTCCATTAAGTCCTTAATTTCAGGAAGTAAGGTATTCACTTTATTCTTTTATGGCTTTGGCTATTATTTTAAATCTTGGGTTTATTTTCCTTTTTCTATATCTTCATCCTTGAAGATCTCATCATCTNGACATCCATGAAGGGGAGAGAGGCTAATATTTTTCAGTATTGTTCTATTTTAGTATGTTTACCCCTGCAGTGAACACATGTCCATTAAGTCCTTAATTTCAGGAAGTAAGGTATTCACTTTATTCTTTTATGGCTTTGGCTATTATTTTAAATCTTGGGTTTATTTTCCTTTTTCTATATCTTCATCCTTGAAGATCTCATCATCTTCATCTTTTCTTTCATCTTCCATATCCTCATCATTGTCTATTCACTTCTGTATATCCAATGCCTTAAAGACCTTCTGACTTATAGTAGACATCTAATAAGTATTCATCAAATTAATGGGGAGCTGAAGGAATAAATTTTTTCTATCATATTTAGCAGATTGATATTAAGGGTGGGTGTTTATTTCCTTTGAAGTTTGTAAATTTTTTTCTTGTGAGCTTGGCAGACCTTCTGTGGAATTTCAATATAAACCATGATGGAAGATATTTGCTTTCTCAGGGATCTAGAATTTCCAATATCCTCAAACAGTTTATGTTAATTTCCTCGATTGTGTCTCTATTATCATGTATACTGTATATATTTAGACTACATGCTTGAGCATGCAATAAGCCTGTTGTAGTTTAATCGCTTGGAGAAGGCAATGGTACCCCACTCCAGCACTCTTGCCTGGAAAATCCCATGGATGGAGGAGCCTGGTAGGCTACAATCCATGGAGTCATGAAGAGTTGGACATGACTGAATGACTTCAATTTCACTTTTCACTTTTCACTTTCATGCAACGGAGAAGGAAATGGCAACCCACTCCAGTGTTTTTTGCCTGGAAAATCCCAGGGATGGGGGAGCCTGGTGGGCTGCTGTCTCTGGGGTCACACAGAGTTGGACACAACTGGAGCGACTTAGCAGAGCAGAGCAAAGTTTAATTGCTAAGTCATGTTCCACTCTTTTCTGACCCTATAGACTAAAGCACCCTCAGGCTCCTCTATCCACAGGATTTTCCAGGCAAGAATACTGGAATATGTTGCCATTTCCTTTTCCATGAGATCTTCCCTACCCAGGGATCAAACCTTCGTCTGGTTGAACCACTGAGCCACCTGGAAGATACTCTATTTATTAATGATGATTTTTCTATTCCTTTCTCTTAGATATTTAACATAGTTTTAACACTTCTCCAGGACAGTAGACAGCATATTATGTATATAATTTAATGTCTAGGGCAGTACTTTAAGGATCTGAGCTTCATCTGGATGACTTTGTAGGAATAGGAGGCCACATGTATCCAGACAACAGTGTTAGATTTTAGCTTTGCAGATTTAATGAAATACCCATGAACCACATTTAAAACACTTTGAGTTTGTTGGTTTTTGTGTTTTCTCTTTTTTGCTTGCCCTTGAAAATTCATTTAATTTTATTTTTATGCTTGATTGCATATTTANGGATGACTTTGTAGGAATAGGAGGCCACATGTATCCAGACAACAGTGTTAGATTTTAGCTTTGCAGATTTAATGAAATACCCATGAACCACATTTAAAACACTTTGAGTTTGTTGGTTTTTGTGTTTTCTCTTTTTTGCTTGCCCTTGAAAATTCATTTAATTTTATTTTTATGCTTGATTGCATATTTAACAACATTTTGGATTATAATTTTTTTTCAGTTTTTCTTCATGTAAGGAAATATGGTATCTTTTTATCAGTTTGGTCTTCCGGATTCCTAGTAATTTATTTCCTGGTGATTCTCATATTCACTTAAAATTTACAACCACTGATGAGGGTAACAATGGCTTAATAATGTTAATCTCGTTCTATTTATAAAATAGAACGTGGCATATGGCATTTTTTTGAATTTCCATATGTTCCTTAATGCAGAGAATTTTTAGCATTTTGGTATCCTTCCCTGTAGAATCAGCCTGCAATGCAAGAGACATGGGTTCCATCCCTGGGTCAGGAAGATCCCCTGGAGAAGGGAATGGCAACCCACTCCAGTATTTTTGCCTGGAGAATTCCATGGACAGAGGAGTCTGGTGGATTATAGTCCATAGGTTCACAAAGAGTTGGACACAACTGAGTGACTAACACTTTCACTTCAGCACATCAGCAAGCTAAATGACACATCCAGAAGCACCATGAGGTTTCAAGGCTGATCATTAAGATCAAAAAGTGGGCAGTGGCTCAGTTCCTGGAAGTCTATGCCCGTTCCCCAAAACAGTTGGAATAATCCTTCCACTCATTAGCGTATGAAATTGTCCAGCCCATAAAAACTAACCACACCACATTTCAAGCCCAGAGAGGCCTCAGCGACAGGGCTGTCGCTGTGGAGTGTGTTTCTCTGAATGAATCCATCTCTTACCTATCACTTTCTCTCTCTCTGAATTTTTTGTGAAGAGACATGAAGAACCTGAACTTCAGCAGGTCTTGAATCCAGGTCTGTAATCTCAGTTGAAAGACTGTGGGGTTTGGCTGGGCTTGAGTCCTGGCCATGTGGATTCAAGTCCCAATCTAAGGTAAATGATTTTAGTTTCTCAAAAGTTAAAGAAAGCTATAATTTCAATAAGAGATAGTGGTAAATAGAGTTGAATGCTACATGTAATTCAGATTTTACAATGATAGAAAATGTCTATAGCATTTGAAATACGAAGACCATTGACCACTGTTGACTTTAGCAATAGTTGTAACGGTGGAGGTAAAAGTCAGACTGATTGGGGTTAGAAAGCAAAAGGGAAGTACGGGAGCAGAAGCAATGAGGGAAACTTACACCTTAGAAATACTCAGCCGTGAAGGAAAAGAGAAAAGTTGTCAGGTAGCCAGAACTGACCACTAGGATGAAGGGAGATTTATTTAACTTTATTATAGAAGAGACAAGATCATGTTTATAATTCTGAGAGTAAGAGGCCATAGAATAGGAATACAGTTTATTAAGGAGAGAAATGAGATCATTTGTGAAGTGATTGGCTGAGGGGGCAATAGAGATTTAGGATGACCTTTAAATTAAGAAGGGCTTCCCTGGTAGCTCAGCTGGTTAAGAATCCACCTGCAATGCAGGAGACTCCAGTTCGATTTCTGGGTCAGGAAGATCCCATGGAGAAGGGATAGGCTACCCATTCCAGTATTCTTGGGCTTCCCTGGTGATTCAGATGGTAAAGAATCTGCCTGCAATATGGGAGACCAGAGTTCAATCCCTGAGGTNGCTCAGCTGGTTAAGAATCCACCTGCAATGCAGGAGACTCCAGTTTGATTTCTGGGTCAGGAAGATCCCATGGAGAAGGGATAGGCTACCCATTCCAGTATTCTTGGGCTTCCCTGGTGATTCAGATGGTAAAGAATCTGCCTGCAATATGGGAGACCAGAGTTCAATCCCTGAGGTGAGAAGATCCCCGGGAGAAGGGAATGGCTACCCACTCTAGTATTTTTGCCTGGAGAACTCCACAGACAGAAGAGACTGGCAGGCTACAGTCCATGGGGTTGCAAAGAGTCTGACATGACTGAGCGCCTAAGCACAGCACAGCACAGCTGCAGGTCTAGGTTAAGACTCAGCACTTCCACTGCAAGGGAAGTGGGTTTGATCCCTGATTAGGGAACTGAGATGCCACATGTCTCAAGGTGCGGCCAAGAAAACCAAGAAACAAAAACCCTTGATTTTATTAGAGTGCCAATGTACTGCACTGTAGGGCAGTCAGTCTAGTCACTATTAAATTAATTGTAGGAATATCTCCTTTTCTTAATTTTTTTTTTTTTCAGTTCTGGTCAAGGAAGCAAAAAAAGTTAGGTCTTCTAGGGAGCTTCTGAGTAAGTTTTTCCCTTTTCTGATAAAATAAGAAATTTGACAAAAGATCCTTTTTGCTACCACCCTGATTCCTGACATCAAATATGACTGTTTTACACGTGCCCTATGGAAGCCACTCTGAGACTATGAGGCAAGAGTACAAGACAAACAAAAATGCAACAAAAAGAGAATGACAGAATTGAAGGACGGATAGAGCTAGGTTCTTCCAAATTATTTGTTTAGCCCCTGCCCTAGACCTGTTAGCTACGCTTTATGTTATTTACAGCTAACAGATAATTCATTCAAGTCACAGAAATTTTCCTCTCAACAGTGGTTTGCCACTGTCCATGCCATTTTCCAATCAATTTGAAAGTGTATCAAATTCTAAGTAATATGTCTATATCACAGGACTCTCAATGTCTTATAAACTGTCTCAGAAAAAAAAAAAAAAACAGATTACCACTTCCA
>SJYA01000898.1:0-71900 GCA_006410615.1 Neotragus moschatus | reverse complement strand
GTGTAGTTGACATAAAAATCTGTGCTCTACTTTTTTTTTTAATCTATTATTTCCAATGTGCAGTCATTAATTTTTCAAGTCTCTTCTAAACTCAGATGTCATCTGATGAAAAGTAAAAGACAAAGGAGTGTGTAGAGAAATCCTTAAAAGTTGAGTGTCTTCCCCAAGGAAATTGTATTAAATTGGAAGTGACTAGGTTATAAACCTGAAGTGATGGTGATGCTTATTTAAACACCAACACAAATGGAGGTTCCAGATGAATTAAATTCAGTATGGTGAAAAAAATTTTATGTACATCAAGAGTTGTGACTGTAGACTTTAAAATAAATTATCCTACAGTAGATAATTTATTAAATTACAAGACTGCTTTAGTATTGCATTTTATGTGTGGGAAAGAGGGGAAGACAAGACCTTGTTCATAAGGAGTGTTAGTAACAGAATGTGAATGAGCAACTGACATTCATTTTGAAAAGTGTTCATCATTAAAAAATGTGAATAAATTGCTCATGTGTGTGCTCAGTAGTTTCCAACTCTTTTGAGACCCCATGGACTGTAGGCTCCTCTGTCCATGGGATTTCCCTGACAAGAATCCTGAAGAAGGTTGCAATTTTCAGTTCCAGGGGACCTTCCAGACCCAAAGATCAAAACTGGATCTTTTAGGTCTCCTGCACTGGCAGGCAGATTCTTTACCACTGCACCACCTAGGGAGACACATAATAGAGAGACATAAATCAAATCTAGGAAANGACAAGAATCCTGAAGAAGGTTGCAATTTTCAGTTCCAGGGGACCTTCCAGACCCAAAGATCAAAACTGGATCTTTTAGGTCTCCTGCACTGGCAGGCAGATTCTTTACCACTGCACCACCTAGGGAGACACATAATAGAGAGACATAAATCAAATCTAGGAAAACTGAAGCATTTTAAATATCTAATTACTTGAAATACTTATGATAACACTTCATTGGCTAAAAGAAAACAGATGTTTAAATTCTAGGTATCATCTTATTGGAGAAGAAAATTCAAGGAGCCTCAAAATTTGGAGATTATCTTGGCACGATATGAAGAAAAAATAATTTATGTGACTTTGACACATTTATCTAATTGCTTTTTAATAGCAAATAATCATGGTTTAATACAATAAATAAGTTCTGTGTCAAATATATTTCCTTAGGAAGGAGACCAAGCACATGTCTATAAACAAGGCTGCTTTAATACCTATCTTTGGAGTCTAATGGGAACTGTGCTAAAATGGAGTTTCCTCTTGAAGGATGCTCATGACAGAGACCAGATTCAAGAATGCTGAAACATAGCATAGCCAGAAAATTTCTCCCTTGCCTACCTGAGCTTGGAACTCTGAAAACTTCCTGGGCATAACAGAAGATATGTTGCTTAGATGTCACATTTCAAATGCAGACCAATAACAGTCATTCAAGTACTAATATCTCTTAGCTACTGGATAAATTTTATAAAGGATCTAGAGATGCTTATATCCACTTAGTCCTTCCCTTGTTTATGTTAAATAGGGGATGGATAAAGGAGGAAAGGGAATATGAATGTTGCATAAAGCAACAATGAGAGAAATAGCATGCGCAGATTGTGACAAGTTACTTNTTATTTAATTTCTCATCTATAACTCAGTTTTACTTCTATGTAATTTATTTTTGTTTTACTTTTATTTAAGGCAATATATTTACACCTATTTATATCCTGTAAATGACATATTTTTATTTCTAATTATAAAGTGTATTTCTACTCAACTATTATCTAGCATATAATATTTTTCAAGTTGACTGCTTTTTACCACACAATTTCTGTCAGTTTTAATCATTTTTCTTTGTAAATTTAGCTCTATATTTAAATACAACCTATGTGTTCTATAAAACCTTTTCTGTATTTCCTCATTTTCAATATGAACAAAACAAAAACAAAAGGTAAGGATTCTGATTAAGCTTACTTTGAATCTGTAGATCAATTTGATCAATTAACAACTTATCGGTCCTTGAACATGGTGCATTCTTTCCATTTATTTAGATCTTTTAAAATTTTTTCCAGTAATATTTTAGTTTCCAATATGTAGATATTAGACATATTTTATAAATATATCCTTATGCACTTTATGATTTCTAATTCAAATATAAATTATACATATAAACATATTTGCATATATATTTAATTTCAATTTTATTTGTTTCTTGTTACTGTGTTGAAATGAAATTGATTTTTAATATTGACCATGTTTCCTATGGCCTTGGTAAACATGGTTATTGATGCCAGTATTACTTTTTACCTTTGTAATTGTCTACTTAGAGAAGCATGGCATATGCAAATATAGTTTTATTTGTTCTCTTCCAATCTGTGTAGTTTTTGTTCTTGTCTTAAACAAAATGGACAAATTCTTTAAAAGGCAAACTACCAAAATCACACGAAATAACCTAGATAACCTGAATAGTTTTATATATACTACAAAGTTAAATTCATAGTTAAAATTTCTTTGACTAGACCCTGCAGTACAATGTTGATAGAAAAAGTGAGTGCAGCTATCTTATGCTTGTTCTGTATTTTAGAAAGAAAGCACTGTCTTCAATTAGTAAATATCATATTATTGATAAATTTATTCCTGATGCCCTTTATCAGAATAAGAACATTTTATTCTATTTTGAAGTATGCATAGAAATTTTCTGATCATGAATGAATGTTGAATTCTATCAAATGCTTTTTCTGAATCTATTGAGATGATTTTTTTTTCAGTCTGTTAAAAAGGTAAAATAATTAACTTATTTTTAAATGAACTAACTTTGCATTCTTGAATTAATTCCCATTTGCTTATGATGTGAAAAAAAGTGGAAGTGTTATACGCTCAGTTGTGTCTGACTCTTTGCGATTCCATGGACTGGAGGATTCTGTCCATGGAATTCTCCAGGCAAGAATACTAGAGTGGGTTGCCATTCCATTCTCCAGGGGATCTTCTCCACCAAGGAATCAAACCTGGGTCTCTTGCATTGTAGGCTATTTCTAGAGTTGATTTAATATGCTGTTAAATTTGGTTAAGCCAGTATTCAATAATTATATTGTTTTGATGTGTGTGTGTGTGTGTGTGTGTGTGTGTGTGTGTGTGTGTTTGCATTGCCTTTATTTGGTTATGGTAACATGTTAAGATCATCCTTGAAACAGCATGGCAGTCGCCTTCATTTTGAAGTCCAGTAGAATGTTTCTCTAAAGCCTCACTTTTTAAAAAGGACTCATTAATTAAATCAGACCCATTCAAGATAACCTCCTTTTTGATTAATTCAAAATCAACTGATTAGCAATTTAACCTTGGGAGCAATATTTTATCATATTTTCACATCCCACACACATTTGGGGGAGGGGATTATACAGGGTGTGTACACCAGGGAACAAGTCTTGAAAGGGCATCATAAAATTCTGCCCATAGTATAAATATCTCATTTACTTTAGAAGATAAAATTCATTTTATTTTTTCATTGATCACATGCAAGAGAGTTCAGCTCTTATTTTAAATCTAGAACTAGAGAGTATCTTTTAGACATACATTTATAGAGGATTACTATATAAAATTTCACATAATTGGGGTAAAAATGAATAATAAGCAGCCAATTATATGAAATAAAGCAGACAGAGAATTTAAAGAACATTTAAGAGCATATGCTAAAGGTCTTGAGATGAAAAAACTGGCATATTTAAGTAGAGACCAGAACTGAGTTAGGGAGTGACTCATGTCATTGCTAGGGAAGAGCTTTTCAAAGATGGTGAATAAGTCTAAACTGGGAAGAAACCTGGGGTGTTCAGTGAACGTATATCAGGCTGATACTACAGCAAAGCTAGCTGGGAGAAAGAGTGGCAGGGGAAAAAAATAGAACAGTCTGTAGGAACAATCCCATGAAGGGAATGAATTATTATTTCTAAAGATAATGATTAAGTAATTAAAAATTTTAAGCTAGGATAAGGAGCATGATCAAATAAATGTGTTACAAAGATGATTATAGATGATATGTGGATATGCAGAAATCAATCTCTCAGAAATAGGCAAGAGTAGAAGCTACTAGAAGACTTGGGCCATTTTTGTAGTAAAAAAGTAAAAGAAAAATCATGATGATTAGATGGAAATTAGAAGTTATTGACAAATATGNAATGATTAAGTAATTAAAAATTTTAAGCTAGGATAAGGAGCATGATCAAATAAATGTGTTACAAAGATGATTATAGATGATATGTGGATATGCAGAAATCAATCTCTCAGAAATAGGCAAGAGTAGAAGCTACTAGAAGACTTGGGCCATTTTTGTAGTAAAAAAGTAAAAGAAAAATCATGATGATTAGATGGAAATTAGAAGTTATTGACAAATATGATGTATAATTTGGGCTCTAAAACTCTTTTAAATTCTTCATTATTTTTAAACCTGAGTATTGAAGGGGGCCACAGAGGATGAGATAGTTGGATGGCATCACGGACTCAGTGGACATGAGATTGAGCAGGCTCAGGGAGATAGTGAAGGACAAGGAAGCCTGGCGTGCTGCAGTCCATGTGGTTGCAAAGAGTCAGACATGACTTAGCGACAGAACAACACATTTTCTAAATTCTTCTGATTGGCAGATTCTTTATATGTCATACTTTTTGCAGCTATCTTTATATGCTATTTTTTAATAGTATTTACTTATTGGTCTTGGCTGCAGCACGCAGGATTTTTGTTGCTGTTGTAGCACATGGGCTTCTCTCTAGTTGTGCTGCAGGCTTAGCTGCATCACACAGCAGGTGTGATCTGAGTTCCCAGATCACGGGTTGAACCCGAGTACTCTGCATTATAAGGCATATTCTTAACTACTAGATCACCAGGGAAGTCCCTGTGAGGTATGAGATTTTATTTTTAGTATTTTAGGTTTTATTCATAGTATTTTTGATACTGTTTTCAAGTGAACACTCTTCTTGATATTAATATTTTTATTGTGTAGCAACTGTACCACTATCTGTGGTTTATGGTGTAAGTTAAGCCATGTCAGTGTACTTCAAGGTACTAAAATACAATTACACAATCTACTGCATAATACACTCTGTATCTAAGGGAATTATTTTTAAAATATATGATATAGCATGGTGCTGTCATCTGGGATTTTCAACAGAAGCAAATAAACCATTTTTCCGCCCTAAGATTTTTCATGGATGCAGGATCTATTGAGTGGTTCTTAAATTTTTAAAATTTATTTAATTTTTGTTTATGAGAATAAAAAATAAATTTTTCAGAATAATTTTACTGAATTATGCAAAAACATACACGTTTCCTTTGATTTTTAAATATGTGCATATTTGAATAGTGAACTTTATTGACTATATTAGATGACAAATTTTAAAAAAATCTCAGTTTGTATTACACAGGGGTTTCTTGTGTCATGGGACTTATAAATTAAAGGTTATCATGATCTGCAGCACAGTGACCTTTAGAAAGAACTGAAAAGACTCATCTTTTCATTTAGGGCTTTACTTTACAAATCCATAAAGAATGGCCTAAGTTCAGGCTCTAAATTCTCGTCCCAAGAAGGAAGTGAACATATTTCCAATATTAACTGTAGTATTCTTGAAAAGTGACAAATGAATCTAGGTCTTATGAGAGTGGTAAACGTGCCTAGACATTTTATGTTGAGGAAATTATTAACTTTGAATGTTAGTCTTTGTCGGATATGTTAAGTGGAGATGCTTCTCTTCCCAAGTTCTTCCTTCAGGCCCACTGATAAAAAGTACTCCTTTGAGTTAGAAAATTATCTGAGACCTCCCTGGTGGTCCAGTGGTAGTAATTCACTTGCCAGTGCAGGGGACGTGNGAGTAGAAGCTACTAGAAGACTTGGGCCATTTTTGTAGTAAAAAAGTAAAAGAAAAATCATGATGATTAGATGGAAATTAGAAGTTATTGACAAATATGATGTATAATTTGGGCTCTAAAACTCTTTTAAATTCTTCATTATTTTTAAACCTGAGTATTGAAGGGGGCAACAGAGGATGAGATAGTTGGATGGCATCACGGACTCAGTGGATATGAGTTTGAGCAGGCTCAGGGAGATAGTGAAGGACAAGGAAACCTGGCATGCTGCAGTCCATGTGGTTGCAAAGAGTCAGACATGACTTAGCGACAGAACAACACATTTTCTAAATTCTTCTGATTGGTAGATTCTTTATATGTCATACTTTTTGCAGCTATCTTTATATGCTATTTTTTAATAGTATTTGCTTATTTGGCTGCTCTGGGTCTTAGCTGCAGCACGCAGGATTTTTGTTGCTGTTGTAGCACATGGGCTTCTCTCTAGTTGTGCTGCAGGCTTAGCTGCATCACACAGCAGGTGTGATCTGAGTTCCCAGATCAGGGGTTGAACCCGAGTACTCTGCATTATAAGGCATATTCTTAACTACTAGATCACCAGGGAAGTCCCTGTGAGGTATGAGATTTTATTTTTAGTATTTTAGGTTTTATTCATAGTATTTTTGATACTGTTTTCAAGTGAACACTCTTCTTGATATTAATATTTTTATTGTGTAGCAACTGTACCACTATCTGTGGTTTATGGTGTAAGTTAAGCCATGTCAGTGTACTTCAAGGTACTAAAATACAATTACACAATCTACTGCATAATACACTCTGTATCTAAGGGAATTATTTTTAAAATATATGATATAGCATGGTGCTGTCATCTGGGATTTTCAACAGAAGCAAATAAACCATTTTTCCGCCCTAAGATTTTTCATGGATGCAGGATCTATTGAGTGGTTCTTAAATTTTTTAAATTTATTTAATTTTTGTTTATGAGAATAAAAAATAAATTTTTCAGAATAATTTTACTGAATTATGCAAAAACATACACGTTTCCTTTGATTTTTAAATATGTGCATATTTGAATAGTGAACTTTATTGACTATATTAGATGACAAATTTTAAAAAAATCTCAGTTTGTATTACACAGGGGTTTCTTGTGTCATGGGACTTATAAATTAAAGGTTATCATGATCTGCAGCACAGTGACCTTTAGAAAGAACTGAAAAGACTCATCTTTTCATTTAGGGCTTTACTTTACAAATCCATAAAGAATGGCCTAAGTTCAGGCTCTAAATTCTCGTCCCAAGAAGGAAGTGAACATATTTCCAATATTAACTGTAGTATTCTTGAAAAGTGACAAATGAATCTAGGTCTTATGAGAGTGGTAAACGTGCCTAGACATTTTATGTTGAGGAAATTATTAACTTTGAATGTTAGTCTTTGTCGGATATGTTAAGTGGAGATGCTTCTCTTCCCAAGTTCTTCCTTCAGGCCCACTGATAAAAGTACTCTTTTGAGTTAGAAAATTATCTGAGACCTCCCTGGTGGTCCAGTGGTAGTAATTCACTTGCCAGTGCAGGGGACGTGGGCTCGATCCCTGGTCCAGGAAGATTGCATGTGCTGTGTGGCAACTAAGCCTGTGGTCACAATTACTGAGGCATGTGTGCCCTAGAGCCCATGCTCTGCAACAAGACAAGCCGTTACAATGAGACGCCTGCACACTGCAAGTGAAAAGTAGCCCCCACTTGCTGCAACTTGAGAAAGCCCGTGTGCAGCAACACAGATCCAGCAGAGCCAAAATCTTTAAAATTTTTTAATTAATTAATTAATAAAAATTATTTGAAAAACAAATTTCCAACATCCGTGCTTATCTTTGCCTCATCCTTATTCCCCAGGGGGCAGTAAGTAATCTATTTATAGAAAGCTTACCATCCATCAGAATCCTTCAGTAGGGGCAGTCATGAGCCTGTCTCTTGCATACTCTACCAGGGACAAGAAGAAAGGAAGAGTAACCTTTCTGATATTTATAGAAATTTCACTTGTTGAAATTGCACTAGGACAGAATCATTGTCACATAGATTAAGACAATGTCTAATGTGGAGAAAGGAAATTGTGCCTTAAAGTTCTCATTTCTCCCTTCAGGTTAATTTTCAACTCCTCACTGCCCTACTCACTATCCCAGATTACAGTGTGGCTTTCACAACTGCTGTTTACTGTTGGGTTTGGCCATAGGGACATCCTTGCACTACGGCATCAGAATAAGTGAGGAGCACGAAGTAAAAACATTCATTTCCTTAGCTCCTTCTGTACAAGGTTGCATCCCTGTCCTTAAACTAAAGCTTGCTCTTCTCAGTGTTTCTTAATCTATGTCACTCTGTTTCTCTAGGTTCTAATAGTCTCTCCTTTTGTTTGCCCCTTTGGGCCTTGGATGGTGATAGACAGTATTGCTATGGTTAGGGCCACTTGATCAGGCACCTAAATCTACACCTTTGTAAACAGTCAGCTTTAAAGTAAAACCTCCTTGAATTACCATAATTTGCATGTGGCATCTGACACAAGAGTGTTGTCATTTCACAGCTTCCTGAAAGGAAGGAAAGGTTATTGGCCTTTTGGGTCTATCCTCTGTCAACAATAAGGTTCTCTTTTGCTTGCCAACATGAAGGATCTAGATTTTGTTTTATGATAAAAGCTGGACTATTGCTATATTTAAGAATAGCATTTGCAATGATGCCTCACCCTTCCTGAAATTGTTATTAAATAGTTAATAAAAGTAGAAAGCCTTTTCAGCTTGAAGCTGTATTCTACAGTTTTCACTTCTACTAATAAATCCTGCTCATCAAAGGACTAAATAGTCAGTCTAAGGCTAAAAGCCAGAATCATAAGGTTGAGTACAAGGCTATACATGGTAAGAAAACATGCTATCTATTTAAATAAAATATTGATACAATCCAGACCCTTACTGTATATAAACTAAGGAGAATCTCCATGTTGATAGGAAAACCTACCTTCAAGCTTCTCAGTCTGTTCCTTCAAAGACTGGTTTCACTTCCACAATGTCCTGGGCTTGGGGACNAAACTGAAAGTGAAGTCGCTCAGTCATGTTTCGACTCTTCGCGACCCCATGGACCGCAGCCCACCAGGCTCCTCCATCCATGGGATTTTCCAGGCAAGCATGCTGGAGTGGGGTGCCATCGCCTTCTCTGCAATATATGTTTAACATTATGCAATATGACAGAAAGCAGCCTAAGTGGTGAGGACACAGTGGTGAACAAAGGATGTTGCCCTAGTGGAACTTACTGCCCAACTGAGCAGATAGTAATATTCAGTACAAATATTCAGATACATATATTGAGATAAGGTCCATCAAATAAATTCCCAGAGCTCCAGTAGTATAAAGCTTGGGGTTCTGTACAGGAAAGAAGTGAAGGCTAAGGCAGAGCTGTAAACTGCATGGCTGAATGTGGGTAATGTGCCCCAACATGCGTATCTTCAGGAAGGCTCAGGGACTTATTGATTCCAGGCATTTCAGGAAACTTCTGTCCAATCAGTACTGATCACTGAGTGACTAAGCAAAGACTTCAGTGACCACATGTGGCAAAGGATACAGACGTAAAAGACTGTTTGGAAAAATCACTGAACAAACAACTTGGCAGTAATTTGTGTTGTTCCTTTTATTTTTGCTGTACATAAAGCTGTTCTCAACATTTATGTCTCACTTCTTCTGGATGTATTTTTTTCTGTGCATTGAAAAAAATCTCACCATTAGCCAGCTTCATTTTTCTTTTTTAAATAGTTTTTAGGTTCTCTTTTTTAAGACTGAGGCTTTCTTCAAACTTCCTATGACCCATAGTCATGCATTACATTAAAGATTTAGACACTAAAAGCTGATTGGAGCTCTGTATGTGCGAGAAAGGCCTACTGACTGACTTGCTTGCAGGAGAACACTAAGCACTCAGAGACGTCAGAAGACAAGAGGGCTGTGGCATTTTTTTCCCCAAGATCACAAAGGAAGAGCATTCCTAGAAGATGGTCTAGGGACTTCCCTGGTAGTCCAGTAGTTAAGACTTTGCAAGGGCTGTGGATTGAACCCCTGGCCAGGGAACTAAGATCCTGTATGTCTAGGTCTAGCAAAAGAGACAAAAAAAAAAAAGAAAGAAAGAAAGAAGAGAGTGAGAACTTAGCAGAGGCTGTCAGATTTGACAAAAAGAAAAAAAAAAAAAAGGCCTACAGGTGGCTGTTGAGAAAAGAATTTCCATAGAAAGTGGTGTAAATAGAACATTAGAGAATCAGTGACATGGTATGTGTGGATCACAATAAACTGGAAAATTCTGAAAGAGATGGGAATACCAGGCCACCTGACCTACCTCTAAGAAACCTATATGCAGGTCAGGAAGCAATAGTTAGAACTAGACATGGAACAACAGACTGGTTCCAAATAGGAAAAGGAGTACATCAGGGCTGTATATTGTCACCCTGCTTAGTTAACTTATATGCAGAGTACATCATGAAAAACAGTGGGCTAGCTGGAATCAAGATTGCCGGGAGAAATATCAATAACCTCAGATATGCAGATGATACCACCCTTATGGAAGAAAGTGAAGAGGAACTAAAGAGCCTCTTGATGAAAGTGAAAGAGGAGAGTGAAAAAGCTGGCTTAAAGCTAGCTCAACATTGAGAAAACTAAGGTCATGTCATATGGTCCCATCACGGAAATATTTTACAGGAGATATTGTTGTCAACCTTAGGGTAGCACATGGTATTGCCAATTATCTCAAGTGGACTAATGACAATTTTTAGAACTTCTCAAAGTACGGTTTTAAAATCTTCTATTTAAAAAGAAAATGTTGTATTGCATACTGTGAGAAGATTTTGAGAAAGCTAGATCAAGAAACTTTAAGTTAAAAAGCCTATATCAGATAGCCTGTCTAAATCTAGTACTTAGGAGAAAAACTAGAAAATTGCAAATCATTCATTGCTGAGGCAAGGTGGAATGGTGAACTAAATGAGTGAATAGGTATTTTGCTCAATGCAAAGTGGGATTTCCAGGTGGCACAGTGGTAAAGAATCTTGCCAATACAAGAGATAAAAGAAATGTAGGTTTGATCCCTGGGTTGAGAAGATCCCCTGGAGAAGAAAATGGCAACTCATTTCAGTATTCGTGCCTGGAAAATTCATGGAGAGAGGAGCCTAGTGGGCTATAGTCCATGGAGTTGCAAAGAGTTGGACACAACTAGGCAGACACACAAATACTCAATGCAAAGTACTACAGAGAATGTCAAAAGGAATCAGATATTTTTCTGTCTTTGTGAAGCTTTATATTGAATTGTGGGAAAACAAGTAATATTTTACAAATGCTGATGGAATGAGTACCTTTAGAAATATAGAAACCAATGGTATTGAATACTTTTATTGAGAATTCTGAGATTCCCCCAAGTGGTAATGTGACAGGTTAAAGCTTTATTTTATTGGAACAGGTGCAAAGAAAATGGTTGGGTAAACTTTTAGATGATAATCCTCATCATTTAATTAGTTACTCAGTGTAAGACAGAATGACCTGGCATGTTGCGATTCATGGGGTCACAACGAGTCTGACACGATTGAGTGACTGGACTGAACTGAACTGAAAGCAGTAATGGAAATGTGATCACTAGCTTTCTTTTCTTAATGATATGAAATTGTATTGTTATTTATCTTGGGGCTTTTGGGAGGAATATTTTATTCATTCATTTATCTATTCATTCGTTCATTCATTATCTGTCCATCACTAAATAAGCTTCTACTACCCAAAGTCCTGTTGGCAAAACTCTATGCTAGACAATTTGAGAGAGAAAAAAAGGATGCATAAGATAAAAGATCTATTCTATGAGAGTTTACGACTCTGGTCCTGTTTGACTAAATAAGTATAATAATAAACCCTCAGCAAAGATGCTGATTTGACAGCAAAGAAATCTGTGATGATGTATTAAACTGGGTCATTTCTGTAGCTTAACATTAGCTTAGAGATGCAACTTAAATAGAGCATAATAAACGTTCAATTTCCTATGTCCCATCTTGTCCTAAGTGTTCCTATGAGACCACAAATGAGACCAAAGTGGCCTGATCATCTCTATTCACCAGAAAGAGTGGTGACACTAAGTTTACATAATCTCAGAAAAATGTTCATAATTCACCTTTTTTATGCTGATCCTAGGTTTCAAATAGGCCTTCCAATCTGAAGTAGTGATAAAAAAGTAACATTTCAGTATTGGAATGATTGATGTTTTTATGATGTCTTTATTTCAGTAAAATAGTTTTCTATATGTCTTCTTATCCTTTCTCCTATTATTCTGTCAGTTATCAGTTGGATATAAAACTTTAAATGTGCTCTCGGCTCTCACCTTTTTCCTTTTCTATACTTATACATACATATATGTATATACCTATATGTACAACATAAGTACCTTTTTAAGTATATAGATAAATAGATACATACAAGGTCACAAAGAGTCAGACACAACTGGGCACACACACACATACATACATAGATTGACAGATAATATATCATTCAATTTAGCATATTTGCTTGTTTTGAATCTATATTTTATATTATTGGATGAAAGAAGGGGGGAGGGAGGAAATATATCTTTATCTTGTTCAGATTTGAAGCTCAACATTGTTAACATTAATTTCAGATAACTTGGCTCCTAAGAAAAGACACCCTTGGTTCTTTTTTAATGTTCTTATACATAGATACAATTTTTTGGAAACCAACATTCCAAACTGTGTTTGCCTTAGGTCTTTGTATTTTCTTCCTTCTTTCTATGTCTGTCTCTGGATAATACCATAGGTCAGCACATGAATCAAAAGATTTTAAGAAAAATTAGAGATAAAATTAAAACTTCTAAAATCATTTTGCCCAAAATCTGGCAGGAGTTTGATAAGTGAAATGTTTAAATGACAACTGATTGGTTTCTTTTGGATTTGCTTAATTTTAACAGTAGTTAAAATATGATAGTTTGAGCATTCTTTGGCATTGCCTTTCCATGGGATTGGAAAGAAAACTGACCTTTTCCAATCCTGTGGCCACTGCTGAGTTTTTCAAATTTGCTGGCATGTTGAGTGTAGCACTTTCACAGTATCATCTTTCAGGATTTGAAATAGTTCAACTCCAATTCCATCACCTCCATTAGCTTTGTTAATAGTGATGCTTTCTAAGGCCCACTAGACTTCACATTCCAGGATGTCTGGCTCTAGGTGAGTGACCACACCATTGTGATTATCTGGGTCGTGAAGATCTTTTTTGTACAGTTCTTCTTACCACCTCTTCTTAATATCTTCTGCTCTTGTTAAGTCCATACCATTTCTGTCCTTTATTGAGCTCATCTTTTCATGAAATGTTCCCTTGGTAACTCTAACTTTCTTGAGATCTCTAGTCTTTCCCATTCTGTTGTTTCCTCTATTTATTTGATTTGATTGGTGAGGAAGGCTTTCTTATCTCTCCTTACTATTCTTTGGAACTCTGCATTCACATGCTTATATCTTTCCTTTTCTCCTTTGAATTTCGCTTCTCTTCTTTTCATAGCTATTTGTAAAGCCTGCCCAGACAGCCATTTTGCTTTTTTTTGCATTTCTTTTCCATGGGGATGTCCTTGATCCCTGTCTCCTGTGCAATATCATGAACTTCCGTCCATGGTTCATCAGGCACTCTGTCTATCAGATCTAGTCCCTTAAATGTATTTCTCACTTCCATTCTATAATCATAAGGGCTTTAATTTAGGTTGTACCTGAATGGTCTAATGGTTTTCCCTACTTTCTTCAACTTAAGTCTGAATTTGGCAATAAGGGGTTCATGATCTGAGCTACAGTCAGCTCCTGGTCTTGTTTTTGCTGACTGTATAGAGCTTCTCCATCTTTGGCTGTAAAGGATATAATCAATCTGATTTCAGTGTTGCCCATCTGGTGATGTCCATGTGTAGAGTCTTCTCTTGTGTTGTTGGAAGAGGGTGTTTGCTAATAACCAGTGCATTCTTTTGGCAAAACTCTATTAGTCTTTGCCTTGTTTCATTCCGTATTCCAAGGCCAAATTTGCTTGTTACCCCAGATGTTTTTGACTTCCTACTTTTGCATTCCAGTTCCCTATAATGAAAAGGACATCTTTTTTGGGGTGTTATTTCTACAAGGTCTTGCAGGTCTTCATAGAACAGTTCAACTTCAGCTTCTTCAGCGTTACGGGTTGGGGCATAGACTTGGATTACTGTGATATTGAATGCTTTGGAAACAAACAGAGATCATTCTGTCATTTTTGAGATGGCATCGAAGTACTGAATTTTGGACTCTTTTTTTGACCATGATGGCTACTCCATTTCTTCTAAGGGATTCCTGCCCACAGTAGTAGATATAATGGTCATCTCAGTTAAATTCACCCATTCCAGTCCATTTTAGTTCCCTGATTCCTAGAATGTCGACGTTCACTCTTGCCATCTCCTGTTGACCACTTCCCATTTGCCTTGATTCATGGACCTAACATTCCAGGTTCCTATGCAATATTGTTCTTTACAGCATCGGACCTTGCTTCTATCACCAGTCACATCCACAGTCGGGTGTTGTTTTTGCTTTGGCTCCATCCCTTCATTCTTTCTGGAGTTATTTCTCCACTGATCTCCAGTAGCATATTGGGCACCTACCAACCTGAGGAGTTCCTCTTTCAGTATCCTATCATTTTGCCTTTACATACTGTTCATGGGGTTCTCAAGGCCAGAATACTGAAGTGGTTTGCCATTCCCTTCTCCAGTGGACCACATTCTGTCAACATACTTTAGTATGGCAACATACTAAAGTTAGTGCTAATACAACTTTATTTCTTGCATACAATTTCCATATACTCTGGAGGGTTGTAAACTTGAGTCTAGCTAATGGTTCCCCTGGAGAAATATTCATGTAATTGATAGGGATAAATACTCTAATAATTTCCAAAACCAGAGAGAATGCCAGAAGAAATTCATGTAAATTTCTAGAGGACTGGAGTGATTTTTAGAAAATGTTGAGGAACACTCAAGGTCTCAGGATATCCAACATCAAATAAAATAAACATGCATTTAAAAATTATGGCTGTTCCCTTTTCCTTTATTGGACTATTTTGACTTACAAAATAATTTTTATTTATTCAATATACCTGTTTGAGTACTTGCATATTATGGGCTTTCTTGTCATCAGAAGTTTTCACTTTATTCCTCCCTCAGTAAAAATGAGTCACTATGTTTTCCTTGTCTTTTATCTCTTTTTATCTGTGTCTGTAGACTGGGAGTACCTATTCTCTTCCTCTTATGGGGACATCTCAGTCAATAATTTTAATGAGAACATTTGATGCATAAATACTACAATTCTGGGATCTAAGTGATGAGATGGTGGGAAGGGAAATAAATAGTGTAATTGAAGCAAATGGGATGTTCATGGACCTGGAGCTGGTCTCTAGTTAGGGAAGAGAGAAGCCTACACTGAAAGCTTAGTGTTCCCAATCAGAATGGAAGGTTTTTCAAGGACAGAAATCATTTTCTATAGCACACGAAGAAAGAAAGATGTAGTAACTATTTGGTAAATATTTTAACTATTTGTGTATACTTCCTAGTAAGAATAAAAGTAGCCTGAAAGAGGAATTCAAAAGTAAAAAGCCATAAGAATTTACAATAATTAGAAACTAGAAACTAGCTTAATTCTTTTACATTGATATTGACTGACTTTTGAAACTATGTGCAGATCAAAAAAGAATATAGAGAGCTTGCAACTGTTTTGGAACAAATTTGATCCACATTTCTCCTTTAGGGGAGTACAAAATATAGAAACCAATATGGGTAGACTTTCTTGGAAGTAAGCCCTTTTCTACTACATTATGTGTAATGTTTTTGCACCTGTTTTTTTGCTGCAATTTACCAACTTGGGGTCTAGGGAAGCAGGGCTTCATATTTGGCCTACAGCCAAACCAATAAACAAAAATGTCATTAATCACTGTCACTTGTCAATTCTCTATTTAAGAAATTGTCTGTTTTCATTGTTGGTACTAAAAACACAAGGGATATTGATAACTTTTGTTTCAAGGAACTAAGGCTAAATTTTCAAAGCTGAAAGTATTTTTACCAAAGGGAAAATGTGGTATTTAAAGGTAGATTACAGCTGCAATTGGAGAGTGTATCTGTGAGCAATAAAACATGCATGTATGTGTGGCTGGTCATCCAAAAGATTGTCTGAAAACAATCTGCATTTAAACAGAGCCCTATTCCTGCAAACCATTTCTTCTGGATGCTGGCTGGAAGATCAGACAATGGAGGACAACAATATATATATGCTCCTTTGCCCCACCCTCCACACTTAACAATATGAAAGAATCACAAGAGCAAAATGATAAGGTCTTCATAAACAGTTGTGCCCAGCTCTAAACAGAATGGATACATTATTTTATAGGCAAAACTATTCCATATATTTTTTAAAAAAGCCTAGACACCTAAGAGCTTTGCTACTTTGGGCAGGTTATTAAATCTCTTTGTTTTAATAATCAGATAATGTCACTCTTGCAATGCACGCACACACACACACAACCCATTTAACACAATACCTGGGAAATTCCATGTACAGAGGAGCCTGGTGGGCTATAGTCTATGAAATCACAAAGAGTTAAGACTGAGCAGGCACATGCTACACCGTACCTAGTCAATAACAAGTGTTCGATAATGATACATACATAAATACATAAGTACTACACATACATGCATGCACTCACACACAATAGTCTCTTTAACTAAGTGGACCAGAAGATCAGGGTTCAAAATTTCATTCTATAAGTATCAGTTTTTGCAGTAGTACAATAGTGATAATACAAGACATTTAAGAATTTGTACAGGATAAGTTAAATAAATTATGTGGTGAGACTTAGCATAGTTCCTTGCACACGGATTTTGCTCAATCAGCATTAGTTGAATTTGACTTTGATAGAATCTTATGAAAGCAACTTTACTTTATGTATGTACCACAAGCTGCAAGGCACTTCAGCATACAAAAACTTGTACTTTCATATGAGTTGAAAGTAGCTTGATCATGGATTACTTTGTCCTAGTGATATTTAGTAAGATTACAGTGCTTGAATAACATGAAATACTCAGTTCATCACACTTGAGTTTTTTGGTCAATTTGGAATCTGAAAATTTTGATGTGCACCTTGAAAATATAGCAGCCATGCTACTTTAGATTATCAAATACAGTCAAAATATAGTCTAGAGAGTTAACATAACTTGTCCAAGATGGTACAATTTTTCACACTTCTCCGGGTACTGGAAACTTGGGTTCAGGGCTTTTCTTTGACATGTGATAAGCAGCAATCATGGGGACAGCCAGATGAGCTAATTAAGAGCAACAGCAGAGAAAGCCTATGAGACTTTAGCAGGGAGTGTCTAAGACTAGATATTTTATTTTAAAACAATCATTCATTGATAGAATCATAAAGTTCCATATTTTAAACTGAGGTTATATCATTAGTCCATGAAAAGATAGAACAATTTGAAAACAAATTGCATGTTTTACTTTTTTTTTTAATGTTTTGTACTTTGAAGTATCTTTTGAAAATAGTTTTTCAAATTAGAATCAACATTTTACCCCATGTTCCCTAAGACAATGTTATATGTTCATAGTCCTGCCTAAAGCATTTTCATAAAATGAGTTATTTGCAACACAGTTCATTTATCTTTAAAGAATAGAAGGTGAAATTGCTACTGGGATTTAGATTTGGTTTTTCTGCAGGAAAACTGGGTACTCTAATCCTGATCATTAAGCCACGCCAACAGCTCTTGGCCCCATTTCTATTGCACTATCATTTTTGTTATCATTTAATTCATCAGCTAAGCTAAGATGCTATAGAAAGGGGAAAGAATGATACATTAGCGGAGTACCAAGAATAGTTTTTTATATTAAGCTCATTTTTAATGAAGTGTGTACTCATGACAATTTATGCCCAAGAAACTGCAATCAGCTATATTTTCATGGTATTTATCTCAAAGTGAAATGTTTCCTTTGAGCTCATTTCAATCTCCTTCCAGTACTTCTATTTTGGTGCCAGGATATTGATGTCCATTAACTACTAAGGTAAATAGCCAGTATAAATATGTTAGAGATATTCCCAAAGGCAGTACCTTGATTTTTTTCCTTCACATATAAAGATGACAATCAGTCCTTTGGAGAAGCTGGCTATTAACTACCTGCTGGGTTTATTTGCACATGTCCTTCTCTGTTATAGTCAGACACCTAGAAATTAATCTGTTGCTAGATTACTTTTCTGTATATATGATTATATTGAATAATATGAGATTTTGACAAAAAAAAAAAAACAGGGTGATTCTAAGGCATTATTTTAGGTCATTCAGTCTCTAATCTTTTCTAGGGCTCTTTTGCATGTAAAGTGTCTTTTTATTAACTTATGGAAATTGGAACCCATCTCCTAGTTTCTAAAAACAATTATTATTTTTTTTGTGTGTACTGGAGGTGTTTATGCTTTCTCTCTTTTCTGTTATGATGCCTTTTCTTATTATTATATTGAATGCTCTGTTCTCTGACTGAAAATATCTCTTTTTAAGATCTTGCTTTTATTTTTGTATTCTTTCATTTTCTCAGGTGCTTACGCTTTAATAAGTTTCCCTTGATTTGTGCTGCCTCAGTTAAAAGACTTTTTTCCTGCTTACCTCTTTGAGAATGGTTCTTTCACTTAATGTAATATATGGTATATCAACATATGTACTTTGACCCCATCACAAATATTTTTATTTTTCAACTTTTCAAATGTATACCATTATACAATTTTATTTTATAAAACACTTTTCAGGAAATGCTGAATACTAGTAAATGCACTGAATGGAGATTGGAATTTTCTCCACCTGCCTTTAAGTGTGATATACACAAATCTTTTATTCGGCTGGACTAAGAGGTAAGATCTGTGTTTGAGATCTAAGGCTTAAGAAAGCTATTTTTTTCTTTTTGTATGATAATAGTGCTTCTGACAGAATTAAGAGTAATATGACTATAATGTCTATACTTTGATTTTGTTATTTCTTGCTATTACCATGAAACTGGCATTCACCCCTTTGCTTCTTAACTATTGAGCCAGATTTCTCAATAATTACTCTGCTTTTTATCTTTTCAAATTCAGTCCATTCTATACACTGCTATTACATTAATGATCTTAAAACACTCTTTGTACAAGCTGTTCCTCTGGTCGAGTCTTCATTGACTTTTTATTGTTTGGTGAAAAATATTCAAAATAGTTAGCCTGGCATTCAGAAGCCTGCAAAATACAGCTCCATGTTTCTTCCCTCCCTAAATGCCCACCTGTGGGATTTAGCAGAATTTAAAAGCACTGACTCTAGAGACTATTTTGCTTCAAAGCTTGCATGAACATGGGCCTGTTATTTCTCTCTTTAAGTCTCAGTCTCCTCAGAGTTATAATGGAGATAATGAATATTTATCTCAGAGGATTGTTGATCATTAAATGTTTTAATACATGGAAACTTCCTAGAACAGACAGGCACAAGTGCTTAGTATAGATTAGCTTCAAAAAATGTTTTACTACTTATTTGGCTTAAAATTTCTTCCCATATCATATGTCTCTTATTCCCTAATTATTCAACCTCAGGTCCTAACCAAGTGAAGTCATTTTTCTTTCATAAGATAGTGATCCCTTCCTCCCACAAACTTGGAACAATC
This sequence comes from Neotragus moschatus, assembly GCA_006410615.1. Taxonomy (NCBI): domain Eukaryota; kingdom Metazoa; phylum Chordata; class Mammalia; order Artiodactyla; family Bovidae; genus Neotragus; species Neotragus moschatus. The sequence continues at coordinate 52,367 of SJYA01000898.1, read as the reverse complement.
ATAAATATCCACTCGCTATTTGACTTTTAATATTATGCTTTCTTTAATTTCTAGTACAATATTCAGAATTGTGTGTTTTCTTTTCTTCAAACCACCTTTATTATCACAATATCTACTAGGGTGGCTTGCACGCAGTAGATCTTGCATAAATGTATCCAATAACAATGACAATAAAGTTACTATATACTAAAATATAAATTAATGCCATTATTTTCATTCATCTGATTAGCTCTCTATATGGAGTTCAGTGTCTTGAAATTAAAGGACCGAGGATACAGGACAAAACTTCACCTTAAAAGCTAGAGATGCAAGTGAAGACAGAATTATAACCAAGTTCAGTTTACTGGAACCAGAAATTTGTAGGAAAACTTACATATTCCTATTATCAGATATATCATGTCACCAGCTTTCAACAAAAAATTATAAGAAATCCTAAAAGCAAAATCTGAAGTGATAAAGCAAGCAACAAGACAAGAATGATAGTGATTTTATTTCATTTTTTTTACTTTACAATATTGTATTGGTTATGTCATACATATAAAGTAAAAAAAAGAAAAAGAATGATAGTGATTTTAGAATTACCAGATTAGAAATTTAAAATAGCTCTGATAAGTTAAAGCATTAGTGCAAAAATTAGACAACATGTAAAAATAGATGGATGATGTAAGTAGAAAATGAAAAATATTATAATGAATAAAAAAGGAAATGCTGGGGGAAAAAATGTAACTGAATGAAGATCGCCTCTGATGGGTTTATTGGCTTAAGTTGGATATGACAAAGGAATCAGTGAGTGGATATGTCAATAGACTTCCTGAATTGAATGAAAATAAAATAGAATGAACAAAGTAGAATGAGCCAAAATGGAAGGGAATATCCAAAAACAGTGAGATGATTGCAAAAGGCATGATGTACATGTAATGGAAATACTGGAGAGAAAAGAAATAAAAAAAAGAGAAGAAATAATTGAAGTAATAATTGATGAAAAATTTCCAAAACTGAGAACAGACATAAAACTACAGGTCCAGGAAGTTCAGAGAATACCATAAAGAAAAATGTCTACATGTAGGAGTATCATACTCAATGACAGAAAACCAAAGAAAAAGAGATCATCTTGAAAATAGCTAGAGGGGGAAAAAAATATCTTCAATATAGAGGAACAAATACAAGATTTATCTATTAAAATAATTATATATTTCTTGTAATTACAAATTATAAGAATTCAGAAACTAAAGAGCATGGAATGAAATATGTATTGAAAGAAAAAAACAGTCACAGTCTAGAATTCTGTACCAGTGAAATTAACTTTCACAAATAAAGGAGACACACCTACTAGTGTAACTACAATGGGAAAAAAAAAAAGTATTGGTAAGGATATGAAAAATTAAAACACTTGTGCACTGTTGGGGAGATTGTGAAATCATACAACCATTATGGAAAATAGTATTAAGTTTCCTCAGAAAATTAAAACTACCACGTGACCCAGCAATCTTACTTCTGGAAATATGTTCAAAAGAACTGAAAGTATGGAGAGCTGAAAGCATAGTCTTAAAGATATATTTATAGATCCTTGTTCACAGTAGCAGTATTCACAATGATCAAATAATGGAAACATTGTAAATGTCTATTAATGAGAGAAAGCAAAGAGGAACTAAAGAGCCTCTTGATGAAAGTGAAAGAGGAGAGTGAAAAAGCTGGCTTAAAACTCAACATTCAAAAAACAAAGATCATGGCATCTGGTCCCATCACTTCATGGCAAATAGATGGGGAAACAATGGAAAGTGACTGACTTTGTTTTGGGGGACTCCAAAATCACTACAAATGGTGATTGCAGCCATGAAATTAAAAGACACTTACTCCTTGGAAAGAGGAGAATGAAAAAATTGGCTTAAAGTTCAATTCAGAAAACAAGATCATGGCATCTGGTCCCATCACTTCATGGGAAATAGATGGGGAAACAGTGGAAACAATGGCTGACTTTATTTTTCTCGGCTCCAAAATCACTGCAGATTGTGATTGCAGCCATGAAATTAAAAGACACTTACTCCTGGAAAGGAAAGTTATGACCAACCTAGATAGAACATTCAAAAACAGAGACATTACTTTGCTGACAAAGTTCCATCTAGTCAAAGCTATGATTTTACCAGTAGTAATGTATGGATGTGAGGGTTGGACTATAAAGGAAGCTGAGTGCTGAAGCACTGATTCTTTTGAACTGTGGTATTGGAGAAGACTTGAGAGTCTCTTGGACTGCGAGCAGATCAAACCAGTCAATTCTAAATGAAATCAATCCTGAATATTCACTGGGAGGACTGATGCTGAAGCTGAAACTCCAATACTTTGGTTACTTTGGCCACCTGCTGCAAAGAACTGACTCATTAGAAAAGATCCTGATGCTGGGAGAGATTGAAGGCAGGAGAAGCAGACAACAGAGCATGAGGTGGTTGGATACCATCACTGATTTGATGGACATGAGTTTGTGTAACTCTGGGAGTTGGTGATGGACAGGCAAGCCTGGTGTGCTGCAGTCCATGGGGTCACAAAGAGTCAGATACAACTGAGTGACTGAACTTAACTGATTATTGTATGAATGGATAAACAGAGTAGGTATATGAATACAGTAGAATATTGTCATGTGTTTAAAAGGGAAAAAAACTCTGTCACATGTTACAACATAGATGAAGACTTTATGATAAATAAAGTCAGTCACAAAAAGACAGATACTACATGATTCCACTTATATGAGGTACCTAGAGTAGTCAGATTAGAGTGAAAAAGTAGCAAGTAGAGTGGTGGTTAACAATGGTTGGAACCAGGATTGGGGAAAGTTCTTGTTTAATGAGTATAAAGCTTCAGATTTGCAGGATAAAGAAACTCTGGAGATGTTTCATAAGTATGCAAAATTACTTAACACTGTTCAATTAGTGTTAGTTGCTCAGTCATGTCTGACTCTTTGCGACTCCATGGACTGTAGCCTGCCAGGCTCCTGTGTCCATGGAATTCTCCAGGCAAGAATACTGGAGTGGGTTGTCATTCCATTCTCCAGGGGATCTTCCCAACCTAGGGATGGAACCCAGGTCTCCTACATTGTAGACAGATTCTTTACTATCTGAGCCACCACGGAAGCCACAGTACATTTAAAAACCGTTAAGATGATAAATTTTATGTTTTTTCCAGTATAAAAAATTTACATTGTTCCCCCAATTTAAAGATTAAGTGAAGAAGAAGTACTGTGTAAGAAAAACAAAAACGAAGGAAATTTGTTACCAGTAGACTGGCACTACAAGAAATGTTAAAACTTCTTCAGAGAGGGCAAATGATACAGGTCAGAAGCTCAAGTGCACATTAAGGAATGAAGAAACTGGAAACAGTAGAAATGAATATAAAATAAATCTTCTATTTTTTTCTGATTCTAAATTGATCTAATACATAACCTTTCTTTCAAAGTATTAGTAGCAGCAATATATTGGGTGATTACTGAGAGATTATAACAGAAAGGTGTAATATATTATATGGGACAGGAAGAAGGAATTGCAAATATTCTGTTAAGTTACCAATGCAATCTGTGAAGCAGTACAAAAGTATTTGAAAGTAGACTTATATTAGCTCTAAATGTGTGCTGTAAACTCTAAAGTAGCTGCTAAAAAAAAAATTAAAAGAAGTATAATTGATAAGCTTCCTCAGTGGCTCAAATAATAAACAATCTGCTGAAATGCAGGAGACCCAGCTTTGATCCCTGGGTGGGGAATATTCCCCTGGAGAAGGAAATGGCAACCCACTCTCATGTTCTTGCCTGGAAAATCTCATGGACAATGAAGCCTGGAAGGCAATAGTTCAGAGGGTCACAAAAAGTTAGACATGACTGAGTGACGAACACACACACGTGCATATTTGATACGCTAAGAGACGAGAAAAGATGAACTAATATATTAATAGAATATGTCATGAAAATTAGGCAGAAAAGAGGGGAAATTAAAAGTAAAAAATTTAATCATTTGAAAACATGGTAGATACTAATGAGCTACCTTTGCAATGATTTCAAATGTGAATTGACTAAATGTGCAAATTAAAAAACAGAGGCTGTCAGAGTAGATTAAAAAAACAAACAAACCAAGACCAGCACTGGTCCGTGGCCTATGAAAAGCTGGGCTGCAAAGCAGGGAATGAGCTAAACCATCCCGTGACCCATTTCTGTGTAAAAATTGTCTTCCATGAAATCAGTCCCTGGTGCCACAATTGTTGGAGACCATTGATTTAACCCAAAGATTGAGTTCTTTAACAGCTAATCCCTTTATGTTAAAATACCTGTTGTAATACCTGTAATAACCTTTCTGAAATTCTCCAGCAGTGCTTTTAGGAAGGAAATCCCACATTAGTATCCTGCTTGGCAGCTCCCTTAATTCGACATCCAGGAACTTCTCCTTCAGTGGCGCAACTGACAGCATCTTGGAGTCCTGGCTATCTCCTCCAGCATGAACTCTTCCATGTTGAGCATGGTTTGAAGCATAACTAAAGGCCTTTCCACATTTTTAATCTTCCTAGTGTTTCTCACCGTATGAGTTCTCTGATGTAGAAAAAGAAATTAATGATTTCAAGATATAAACATTTTTCTATCACTGATTATTTTATACCTTGAATCTAAATCTATGCTCCAGCTTCTTTTTTCTTCCCTCACAACCATCCAGGGTTCTTTCCCTTGCTTTAGCAAAATTATGTTTGGCTTAGGAATGGAATGGTCCACTGAAACCAAGTTACTATACTTCTCCATCATCACATCAGGGTACAACTTCTTCTGAACAAATGTCAGTGAATTTCCTCTCATGTAAAAGAACTCTACGATCACATCTGTGTATGTTATTGGTCTCTGGGTCATGGCTTTAGACTTGCTAGTGCTGATCAGTCTTTAAGGTTCCTTTACCAGAAAAACAGAGTCCAGAAAACCCAGACCATTTCTTGTGGGCTTGGGCTATTTCTGCATAGCTGTTTCCATGGTGACCTGTGCTAGTTTATTGTTTGGATGATTGTTACCACATGCAGTTCTCAACAAGGTAAGGTATCATTTTATTGGAGAAATAAATAACTGGTTAATATCTTTTTATATTTTTTAATCGAGTACAATTTACTGACATATTTATTTCTAAAGGGTATAATATATTTATATTACCATACTGTGTTTTATATTAAGGATTATTGGTTTGAAAATAAAACAACTCACAATCCTCCTATTTTTGTAATTATTAAAATATAAACTTTGAAATAAATTTTATATGTATAATTAAGTACTGAAATAATAACTGTGGGAGCAATTAGAGGACTCAAGAAATTTTATTAGAGCATGAATTCTATCCTTTTTGACTGTAAGAAAAAATTGCTAACTTTTGCATAACATTTAAAATATGCGAATAACTATAGTATTCATTCTGTGTAAATTATGACATTTAATTTTTATAACAATCAAATGTGGCAGGAATTATCACTGTGAAAGTTTTAAATGTGAAGAAAATGAGGCCTAACAAAGTTAAATATTTGAAAAATATATAGCTAATAAGATAGTGAGATTTGTTTGGTAAATCTTGTGAAATTATTTTTGAAATATGTACTTGTATTTTTCTTTTCCTCTTTTACTTTGGATCAGTAAACTAAAGTCTCCAACTACAAAATTGTATTGCTTTGAAAACTGGTGATACTTTTCAGAGACTATTTTCAACAATGAGAATTAAGATGATTTTCTCTTTCTCCTTATAAGCAGATGGAATAAAGAATTGGAAAAAAAAAATGTGAAAAATGGTTCACTTAACTCACTCCGGTATTCTTGCCTGGAAAATGCCATGAACCGAGGACCCTGGTGAGCTACAGCTCATGGGGTCGCAAAGAGTTGGACATGACTGAGCACAGCATAGCATACTTCACAGTGCAGTAAATAACTGGTAATAATACCTTCAGTATATAGATCAGTCAGTATCAGGTTATTTCTGTCTCACTTTTATTTCAGAACTGGTTATCTTTAACTTCTCTTTTTCTACACCTCTGTGCCTCTTTCTCTGTCTTTCTTTTCAAGTATCTCTCTTCCTCCTGTCAATTTCCACTTTCCTTATATCTGCCACCTCCAGAGTAGTCTCTTAAATCTACTGTTTCTATGTAATATGGTAGTTTTTCAGTATACTTAGTGATGTTCAAAAGCCATTTTTAATTTTTCTAACCACACCTGCAGATGCAATAGCCAACTGAAACTTATTTATAAAAATCAAGGTGAACTTCATGTTAATACACAGTTTTTGAAGCATTGTACACTTTTTCCTCTCCTTTTCCTTCAGATTTATTTTGTTCAGAAGTTGTCCCTCCTGACTTTTCTTATATCTGTATAACTCATTTATGGGCTTATGAACTTAGTGAACTTCCAGTGCAGTTACTTCTTAGAGAGAGAGAAAGAAATGCATCGGCTAGGCAGGCATTTCTCCTATTCTTTAAATTTACAGTGAATGATATTATTGCTGGGGCAGTAGGAATACTTTCTCTTGGTGCTGCATATATATTATTTGATCTGGTAATAAATGTAAAATATAGTCTTACATAAACATACATATAAGCTAACAGTTGAAGGTGGCAAATGAATTATAGAATACAAAACTAGTCCCTGGTAGCCTGACTGTCCTGTGTGTATGAAATTGCATACTGTGTGAACAGAACTTCTTTAAAAGACTTCCTGAATAATATTTCTAACACTGTAAGGAACTGGGACCTTGAAGTAAACCTTTTCATTTTTGAAAGTGCATTTACTACTTTAAGATTCTGTCTGGAATCCTCTGTGCATTTATACGCTGCTTCCTACTTCTTGGCCTGTGTACCCGAGTTCTGACACAGTGGAACATGAGAAACCAGCTTATCCTCTAAAGCTCATTTCTGACTGCTGATGGGGTATAGGTCAGTGCTAGTATAGACTGTGAATTCCGTTGCTTTGTTACCTGTGAGCTGTGTATTGAAACTCAAGTGAAATACAGTATTTTGAATCAATCAGTCAGCAAATGTTGATTGAGCACCCATGATGTTTTAGGCATAGTAGCATATTAAAGTTGTAGTAAGCAAGACCCATTCCCTCAGGAAGTTTAAAATTTAGCTAGCTGGCAATTTAAAAATGTAAAAATCACGTATAAAAAACTATAATATTAATATTAAAAAGTAAGTTACATTTTAGGAAACAAGAGTTGTAAGAAATACAGTAGATAAAGGATTAGTATCCAGAATATTTAACTATTGCCTACATATCAGTGAATAAAAATATTAAAAATCTGCATCAAAACATGCAAATTATAATTTGGCTTGTAGGCAATAGTTTGCTGACCTCTGAGTTAGAAGGCTATTGCAACAATCTGATAGCATCAGTCAGGATGAGAGTAGTGATGGTTCTATGATAGGATTGCATCTATAGTTTGAATCAGATTTAACAGAATTTGTTGAGAAGTCTAATGTAGAGTAGGAGAGAAAGAGGAGTCAAGGATGATTTTGAGATTTTTATATTAGCAACTGAAGGTTAACATTGCCATTTACTGAGCTAAAGAAGATTAAAGGAGGTCATATAAAAGAAGAAAAATAGAAATTCAAATTGAGGCCCATTAAGCTATTTGAAATACAGGTAGATATGTCAAAGAAATAGTTGGAAAAAACAAATATGGAGCTTAGGATCTTTGGGATTGAGGATATACTTTGGGAAGTCATCAGTATATAAATAGTATCAAAGCCTTAATACTTGATGAGATGACTAGAGAATAAACACTAAATGGTCTTAATAATGGAGCATGCTGTTACTGCTACTGTTGTTAAGTTGCTTCAGTCATGTCCGACTCTGTGCGATCTCAGAGATGGCAGCCCACCAAGCTCCCCCATCCCTGGGATTCTCCAAACAAGAACACTGGAGTGGGTTGCCCACTTCCTTTTCCAATGCATGAAAGTGAAAAGCCAAAGTGAAGTTGCTCAGTCATGTCCGACTCCTAGCGACCCCATGGACTGCAGCCCACCAGTCCATGGGATTTTCCAAGCAAGAGTACTGGAATGGGGTGCCATTGCCTTCTCCAGATGAGACATGAATGTGCCAAAAAAGATCCGTATAGTCAAAGCGTATGGTTTTTCCAGTAGTTGTGTACGAATGTGACAGTTGGAGTGTCAAGAATGCTGATTGCCAAAGAACTGGTGCATTCAAACTGTGCTGGAGAAGACTCTTGAGGGTCTCTAGGACTGAAAGATCAAACCAGTCGATTCGAAAGGAAATCAACTCTGAATATTCATTAGAAGGACTAACAGCTGAAGCTGAAACTCCAATACTTTGGCTACCTGTTGTGATCAGCTAACTCACTGGAAAAACCGTGATTTGGGTAAAGATTGAAGCAAGAGGAGAAGGGGGCAGCAGAGGACGAGATGGTTAGATAGTATCACTGATTCAATGGACATGAATTTGAGAAAACTCTGGGAGATAGTGAACAGGAAAGCCTGGTATGCTGTAGGCCATAGGATTGCAGAGTTGGACATGACTTAGCAAATGAACAACTACTGTCTGGTTTATAACAAAATGAAAAGAAGTAGAGTCCTTTTTTAAAGATAGGCTTTCCCAATACAATAAGAAGCAATAATTTGATTTTTTTTTTTTTTTGGAAGAGAGTAGAGATGTTTAAACTTTGAAATGTGCAATAAAACTTACAAACTAAAACGTTAGGGTAACCATTTACATGGTTATATGGATGAAAATGCAATTTATAGCTTCTAATATAATCTGCAGTAGAGGGCAAAAAAGAAGAGGGGATAAACACTACCAAATCGATAGAAGACATGTAGGAAAAATAAATTATTGGTAAACAACAAGATAGACTTTATATATTAGCGATTATAATAACTCTAAATGAATCAAACTCATCTGTTAAAATTTGAAGCATATGAGATAAATTTTAAAATTAAAACTAGATTCCATCATATGTGCTTACAAGAAATACAGTTAAAACATCAGGATACAGAAAAAAGAAAAATATGCAATAAATATACATTAGAACAAAGTATTAATATTTTTCAAAATAGAATTTCAGCAAAAATAGCCATATTCTTATGGGTAAAAACAATGTAAAGCTAATAAAATTTTAAGATATTTCAATAGCAAACTTGCAGATACCTTGGAGAAGGCAATGGCACCCCACTCCAGTACTCTTGCCTGGAAAATCCCATGGACGGAGGAGCTTGGTAGGCTGCAGTCCATGGGGTCGCTAGAGTTGGACGCGACTCAGTGACTTCACTTTCACTTTTCACTTTCATGCATTGGAGAAGGAAATGGCAACCCACTCCAGTGTTCTTGCTTGGAGAATCCCAGGGACAGCGGAGCCTGGTGGGCTGCTGTCTATGGGGTCGCACAGAGTCGGACACGACTGAAGCAACTTAGCAGTAGCAGCAGATACCTATCAATTTATATATTATGAAATATATAAAAACAAATACAGAATTAGAAAAAACATTTTACAATGATAAAAATTTTAACAATTTCCAGAAGTTTTAGATGAAACAGAGAAATAATTGTCTAGAATATAGAATATTTAGACAATAATTTGATTTAGTATGCTTAAGTGTATTCCTGCGGACAATAGAGACTTCTCCTTTTCTGCAAGCATTCATGAACATTAGCAAAAATTGAGTACATAAAAGTCATAAAAATATCTTACCAATTTTCATTGAGCTTTAATCATTCAATTTATATGCTATGAACAAAATTAAATGAAATATAACAAAGAGAAGACAGCTTAAAACACCTAGATACTAAAATTACACTTCTAAGTAGTTCATAGATAAAAGTAGAAATCACAATGAAAATTATGAAATCCATGTTTTACAGTTAAGGCACAATGATCNGTATTCTTGCCACCTCTTCTTAATATCTTCTGCTTCTGTTAGGTCCATACTATTTCTGTCCTTTATTGAGCCCGTCTTTGCATGAAATTTTCTCTTGATATCTCTAATTTTCTTGAGGAGATCTCTAGTCTTTCCCATTCTGTTGCTTTCCTCTATTTCTTTGCATTGACTGCCGAAGAAGGCTTTCTTATCTCTCTTTGCTATTCTTAGGAACTCTGCATTCAGATGCTTATATCTTTCCTTTTCGCCTTTGCTTTTTCCTTCTCTTCTTTTCACAGTGCTTTGTATGGCCTCCTCAGACAGCTATTTTGGTTTTTTTCATTTCTTTTCCATGGGGATGGTCTTGATTCCTGTCTCCTGTACAATGTCATGAACCTCATTCCATAGTTCATCGGCACTCTTTATCAGATCTAGTCCCTTAAATTTATTTTTCACTTCCAGTGTATAATCATAAGAGATTTGATTTAGGTCATACCTGAATGGTCTAGCAGTTTTCCCTATTTTCTTCAATTTAAGTCTGAATTTGGCAATAATGGGTTCCTGATCTGAGCCACAGCCAGCTCCTGGTCTTGTTTTTGCTGACTGTATAGAGCTTCTCCATCTTTGGCTGCAAAGAATATCATCAATCTGATTTCGGTGTTGCCCATCTGGTGATGTCCATGTGTAGAGTCTTCTCTTGTGTGGTTGGAAGAGGGTGTTTGCTCTGACCAGTGTGTTCACTTGGCTAAACTCTATTAGCCTTTGCCCTGCTTCATTCCGTATTCCAAAGCCAAATTTGCCTGTTACCCCAGGCGTTTCTTGACTTCCTACTTTTGCATCCCAGTCCCCTATAATGAAAAGACATCTTTCTTGGATGTTAGTTCTAAAAGATCTTGTAGGTCCTTCATAGAACCGTTCAGCTTCAGCTTCTTCAGTGTTACTGGTTGGGGTATACTGAATCGTTTGCCTAGGAAATGAACAGAGATCATTCTGTCATTTTTGAGATTGCAACCAAGTACTTCATTTCGGACTCTTTTGTTGAGCATGTTGGCAACTTCGTTTCTTCAAAGGCATTTCTGCCCACGGTAGTAGATATAATGATCATCTGAGTTAAATTCACCCATTCCAGTCCATTTTAGTTCCCTGATTCCTAGAATGTCAACATTCACTGACCTGACATTCCAGCTTCCTATGCAATATTGCTCTTTACAGCATCGGACCTTGCTTCTATCACCAGTCACATCTACAGCTGGGTATTGTTTTTGCTTTGGCTCCATCCCTTCATTCTTTCTGGAGTTATTTCTGCACTGATCTCCAGTAGCATATTGTGCACCTACCGGCCCGGGGAGTTCCCTTTTCAGTATCCTATCATTTTGCCTTTTCATATTGTTCATGGGGTTCTCAAGGCCAGAATACTGAAGTGGTTTGCCATTTCTTTCTCCAGTGGACCACATTCTGTAAATCACAACCACTAAGCTACCAGAAGCACGTTGTGAAAAGAATGAACAAACCTTTTGCCCAACCCAAAATAAATAAAAAACCAAAAGTATGATGAAGTATCTGGTACTGACATTATTGTGCAAACTAGGCCAGGGCTATTTATTTCACATTGTAAGAGAAGAATCAGCTTCAATTTATTTAATATATTGTGATCAGGTTTTTGATACAGCTAAAAGCATTCTAAACTGCTATGCTTGTTATATAACCTAGAGGAAGTTATTTTAATTCTCTAAGTCTCAATTTCCTCATTACTTCATGTGTGTATTGAATAATAAATGTTTGGTGCTTAGCTTTAGTGCTTAATTTGAAACATGCTTAACAAATGTTATTGCTCATTGCAGTTATTATCAAAATAAGACAAAGTTGTTAAATTTTTTAACAGAAAATCAGCAGATTTGTGGCTGATGGAGCCAATACTCCCTATATTGCTATGGGTTAGAAATATAGAGATGATCCCCAAATCAGCAACTATACGAAGCTTAGAAAATGAGTGAAGTGGCTGAGCCATTAAGATTTGATGGGGTGTGGAAAAAGACAGGCCAGTAAAGAATTTTTCATATAAATTTAAATTTATTTTGACATATAGTCAACATTCCTATAGCAGTGGTGAATATATGTTCTGATATGCACTACGTAGAATTGGTTAATCTTACCTGGTCTGGATTGACTTCATTCATTTATCCATAGCTACCAACTCTTGAGCAATCTATGGAATCTGTTCATTGAAAAAAACAATGTTCTATAACCACAGATTTCTTGTTCTTCCAAGAGTTGTATTAGTCTGTTAGCATTACTTAATAATAATTGACTGTATGATTTGTATATGGGTTTCATGAAATCTGTCATGAGAGCAGAATGAGGGTGGGGTAGCAATGGGCCCAGAGGTGTAATTTTAATGGTTAGGAAAGGTCAAAGAGTTAGAATTTGTCTCTGTAACCAGTTCCCTCTAAGGGATCGCAACCACAAGCTGAAGCTGGGCTTTGTGGTACTGAGGTAAGGGAGTAGCAGTTTGAGACCCACACACAGTGCACAACTTAGCCAGGGGAAATAAGACAAAGAACTCTGCACTAGAGTGTCTAACATTTTTAATGGATATTCTTCTCCTACTTTTGCTGTACTGTACCCTTCACCATATTAAAGTTGTTCAATGAGTATAAACAATTTGAGTCTTATGAGCTCTCTCAACAAACACTTAAAATTATGAATAGGTCCTAAACACATAAAGTCATATTTAAAAGATACTATACTAAGTGAAAAAGTTGGCTTAAAGCTCAACATTCAGAAAACAAAGATCATGGCATCTGGTCCCATCACTTCATGGGAAATAGATGGGGAAACAGTGGAAACAGTGTCAGACTTTATTGTTTTGGGCTGCAAAATCACTGCAGATGGTGACTGCAGCCATGAAATCAAAAGAGGCTTACTCCTTGGAAGGAAAGTTATGACCAACCTAGATGGCATATTCAAAAGCACAGACATTACTTTGCTGACTAAGGTCCATCTAGTCAAGGCTATGGTTTTTCCAGTGGTCATGTATGGATGTGAGAGTCGGACTGTGAAGAAGGCTGAAGAGTTGACTGATAGGAAAAGACTCTGATGCTGGGAGGGATTGGGGGCAGGAGGAGAAGGGGACGACCGAGGATGAGATGGCTGGGTGGCATCACGGACTTGATGGACGTGAGTCTGAGTGAACTCCGGGAGTTGGTGATGTACAGGGAGGCCTGTTGTGCTGCGATTCATGGGGTTGCAAAAAGTTGGACATGACTGAGCGACTGAACTGAACTGATACCAAGAATACTGTCATAATTATACTTTACATTGCTATAGTGCAGATAATATAATAAAATAATCACTCATCTAATCTCCCCATCAATACCTTTTAAAGGCTCTCTACACACTTTTAGCTTTTCTAAGGATAAAATTTACGCCTTGATTCATTACACTACATTTACATGCAACCCTAAAAAATATTATTTGTTTTGTCTTGTTTTCAACTATTATAAATGAAATCATAAAGTGTGATTTATTTTCTGACATACTGTTTTCTGTTTATTATTATATATTTGAGCTTCAACCATGTTGTTGTTTTCAGCTATAGTTTATTCCTTTTTAATATTTTAAAAATTTTTAAAGAGATGAGAATACCAGACCACCTTACCTGCCTCCTGACAAACCTGTATGCTGAAACCTGTATGCCTCCTGACAAACCTGTAAGCAACAGTTAGAACCCAACATGGAATAACAGACTGGTTTTAAATGGGGAAAGGAGTATGTCAAGGCTGTATTTTGTCACCCTATTTATTTAACTTATATGCAGAGTATATCAGGTGAAATGTCAGGCTGATGACACACAAGCCAGAATCAAGATTGCCAGGAGAAATATCAATAACCTCAGATAGCAGAAAGCAAAGAGGAACTAAAAAATCTCTTGATGAGAGTGAAAGAAGAGAGTGAAAAGCTAGCTTAAAACTCAATATTCAAAAAACTAAGATCATGGCATCTGGTCCCATTAGTTCATGGAAAATAGATGGGGAAATAATGGAAACAGAGACAGAGTTTATTCTGGGGGGCTCTAAAATCACTGCAGATGGTGACTACAGCTATGAAATTAAAAGACACTTGCTCCTTGCAAGAACAGCTATGACCAACCTAGACAGCATATTAAAAAGCAGAGACATTACTTTGCCGACAAAAATCTGTCTAGTCAAAGCTATGGTTTTTCCAGTAGTCAGTCACATGACTACTTTTCCAGTAGTCACATCCATAATGTGAGAGTTAGACCATAAAGAAGGCTAAGTGCTGAAGAGTTGATGCTTTTGAACTGTGGTGTTGGAGAAGACTCTTGAGAGTCTGGATTACAAGGAAATCAAACCAGCCAATCCTAACTGAGTTTATTCCCTGGTGGCTCAGAGGTTAAAGCGTCTGCCTGCAATTCAGGAGATGTGAGTTTGATCCCTGGGTCGGGAAGATCCTCTGGAGAAGGAAATGGTAACCTACTCCAGCATTCATGCCTGGAGAATCCCATGCACGGAAGACCGTGGTGGGCTACAGTCCATGGGGTCGCAAAGAATCAGAGATGACTGAGCGACTTCACTTCACTTCACTTCACTTCAATCCTAAAGGAAATCAATCCAGAATATTCAATGGATGATGAAACTCCAATACTCTGGCCACCTGAGTCAAAGAGCCGACTCATTAGAAAAAGCCCTGATGCTGAGAAAGATTGAAGGCAGGAGGAGAAGTGAACAGCAGAGGATGAGATGGTTGGATGGCATCACCAACTCAATGGCCATGACTTTGAGAAAGCTCTGGGAATTGGTGATGGACAGGGAAGCCTGGGATGCTGCAGCCCATGGGATTGCAAAGAGTAGGATATGACTGAGCAACTGAACAACAATCACCATCATTTATCCATTCTCTTCCTCATTGACATTTGGCTTATTTCTAATATTTTATTATAAATAGTGTCACAATTAATATTCTTGTATTCCTGTATATGCTTCCCTGGTGGCTCAGACAGTGAATATTCTGCCAGAAATACACAAGACCTGGGTTCTATTCCTGGGTAGGGAAGATTCCCTGGAGAAAGAAATGACAACCCACTCCAATATTCTTGCATGGGAAATCCCATGGACAGAAGAGCCTGGAGGGCTATTATAGTCCATGAGATCACAAAGAGTTGAACATGACTGAAAGAATAACACTTTTGCATTCTTATATATGACTCCTAGTGGGACAGATGCAAAAGTTTTTCAAGGTATATGCAGCAGGGTGATTTCTAGTTACAAGGTTCACATATGTCCAATGTTATAGTTCATGTCATAACCCAAATAACAATTTGAACTCTCAGCAAGTTATTTCTCAGCAGTTAAAATAAATATTTGTAATTTCTGCAAAAAATAATTAAGTAATGCATTTGTGGGACTTTCCTGGTGGCTCAGATTGTAAAGAATCTGTCAGTAATGCGGGAGTTCTGGGTTTGATCCCTGGGTTGGAAAGATCCCCTGGAAGAGGTATGGCAATCCACTCCAGTATTCTTGCCTAGAGAATCCCGTGGACAGAGGAGCCTGGTGGGCTACAATCCATGGGGTCGCAGAAAGTCAAACACTGAGCATCTAAGCACACAGTGTATTTGTAGTATAATATATCTTGAATGAAATATTGGGAATTTCTCAGAGATCATATATATGAGTACTTGTAGGTATGTGTTTCTGGGGAAGGAAATGGCAACCCATTACAGTATTCTTGCCTGGAGAATTCCATGGGCAAAGAGGAGCCTGGCAGGCTAGAGTCCACGTGGTCACAAAGAGATGGACATGACTGAGCACCTAAGCAGATATGTGTTCACATTCATATATTCGTATAGTATAAGAATCAGTGAACTTTTAGATAAATTTGTAATATTTTAGATTAAAAATAGGATTTCTATGTTTAAATGCTGTTTCTCTGCCTTTTTAAAACCAGAAAATCATACTATTTTATTTTTGCTTTATTAGACATGCTAGGAAATTGAAGGCTGACAGAAACTAGTAAATATATATGCTTTATGCAAACTTTATAATAACCATAATGAGTTTTGTTACAGTAACCATAATGAGTGTAATTATTTTAGGGCAATTTGATGATTGGCATAAATGGGGTTTTCTGATAAGTCACATCTTACGACTCAAAGATGCATTACTGTTTTGTACCAATCGACCAGAATCTGCATGAATGCCAACTCTGAAAAGTTCAGTTCAGTTCAGTTGCTCAGTCGTGTCCGACTCTGCGACTCCATGAATCGCAGCACGCCAGGCCTCCCTGTCCATCACCAACTCCCAGAGTTCACTCAGACTCATGCACATCGAGTCAGTGATGCCATCCAGTCATCTCATCCTCGGTCGTCCCCTTCTCCTCCTGCCCCCAATCCCTCCCAGCATCGGAATCTTTTCCTATCAGTCAATTCTTCGCATGGGGTGGCCAAAGTACTGGAGCTTCAGCTTTAGTATCATTCCTTCCAAAGAAATCCCAGGGTTGATCTCCTTCAGAATGGACTGGTTGGATCTCCTTGCAGTCCAAGGGACTCTCAAGAGTCTTCTCCAACACCACAGTTCAAAAGCATCAATTCTTCGACGCTCAGCCTTCTTCACAGTCCGACTCTTACATCCATACATGACTACTGGAAAAACTATAGCCTTGACTAGATGGACCTTAGTCGGCAAAGTAATATCTCTGCTTTTCAATATACTATCTAGGTTGGCTATAACTTTTCTTCCAAGGAGTAAGCATCTTTTGATTTCATGGCTGCATTCACCATCTGCAGTGATTTTGGAGCCCAGAAAAATAAAGTCTGACACTGTTTCCACTGTTTCCCCATCTATTTCCCATGAAGTGATGGGACTGGATGCCATGATCTTCGTTTTCTGAATGTTGAGCTTTAAGCCAACTTTTTCACTCTCCTCTTTCACTTTCATCAAGAGGCTCTTTAGTTCCTCTTCACTTTCTGCCATAAGGGTGGTGTCATCTGCATATCTGAGGTGATTGATATTTCTCCTGGCAGTCTTGATTCCAGCTTGTGTTTCTTCCAGTCNTAAGCCACCTTTTTCACTCTTCTCTTTCACTTTCATCAACTGAAAAGTTACGGTTTAATAATAAATATCAGATACAGTATCAGGAAAATTAAATGATTTTCCTGTTTACATTTGAGATTTTGCCAGTTTCCAAATGTAATCTTGGGAAAATCAGGTGAACTTTCTGACCACCAGCTACTTTAGCTATAAGTGTCTAATCATCACTGTGTTGCTCTAATGAGTAAGTAAAAGAGTATGTAAAAAAGTTTTTCATAAATACCAAAGCTGAGACTGAAAATTGCCAGGTGCTCTAGTCAAAAATTTTATTTTAATGTCAAAGTTCATTGGTATAAGTATATAAGATAATTTACCTAGTAGGAAAGTTTATTTATAAAGGTAAAGGTATGGAAAACCCTGAGTATCATTAGTTATCTCATTAGTTCAGTCACTCAGTCGTGTCCAACTCTTTGTGACTCCATGATTCAGAGCACACTACATGTCCCTGTCCGAATCCAACTACCAGAGTTCACTCAAACTCATGTCCATTGAGTCAGTGATGCTGTCCAGCCATCTCATCCTGTCGTCCCCTTCTCCTCCTATCCCCAATCCCACCCAGCATCAGGGTATTTTCCAATGAGTCAACTCTTCACATGAGGTGGCCAAAGTATTGGAATTTCAGCTTAAACATCAGTCCTTCCAATGAACATCCAGGACTGATCTTTAGAATGGACTGGTTGGATCTCCTGAACTCCAAGGGACTCTCAAGGGTCTTCTCCAACACCACAGTTCAAAAGCATCAATTCTTCGGCACTCAGCTTTCTTCACAGTCCAACTCTCACATCCATACATGACCACTGGAAAAACCATAGCCTTGACTAGATGGACCTTTGTGGGCAAAGTAATGTCTCTGCTTTTTAATATGCTATCTAGGATGCTCATAACTATCCTTCCAAAGACCAAGCATCTTTTAATTTCATGGATGCAAATACCATCTGCAGTGATTTTGAAGCCCCAAAAGATAAAGTCTCACACTGTTTCCACTGTTTCCCCATCTATTTCCCATGAAGTGATGGGACCACATGCCATGATCTTAGTTTTCTGAATGGTGAGCTTTAGGTCATTTTTTTCACTCTCCTCTTTCACTTTCATCAAGAGGCTCTTTAGTTCCTCTTCACTTTCTCCCATAAGGGTGGTGTAATCTGTATATATGAGGTTATTGATATTTCTCCTGGCAATCTTGATTCCAGCTTGTGCTTCTTCCAGCCCAGCATTTCTCATGATGTACTCTGCACAGAAGTTAAATAAGCAGGGTGACAATATACAGCCTTGACGTACTCCTTTTCCTATCTAGAATCAGTCTGTTGTTCCATGTCCAGTTCTAATTGTTGCTTCCTGACCTGCATACAGGTTTCTCAAGAGGCAAGTCAGGTGGTCTAGGATTCCCATCTCTTTCACAATTTTTCCACAGTTTCTTGTGATCCACACAGTCAAAGGCTTTGGCATAGTCAATAAAGCAGAAATAGATGTTTTTCTGGAACTCTCTTGCTTTTTTCATGATTCAGCAGATGTGGGCAATTTGATCTCTGGTTCCTCTTCCTTTTCTAAAACCAGCTTGAACATCGGGAAGTTCATGGTTCACGTATTGCTGAAACCTGGCTTGGACAATTTTGAGCATTACTTTACTAGCATCTGAGATGAGTGAAATTGTGCGGTAGTTTGAGCATTCTTTGGCATTGCCTTTCTTTGGGATTGGAATGAAAATTTATCTTTTCCAGTTCTGTGGCCACTGCTGAGTTTTCCAAATTTGCTGGCATATTGAGTGCAGCACTTTCACAGCATCATCTTTCAGGATTTGAAATAGCTCAACTGGAATTCCATCACCTCCACTAGCTTTGTTCATAGTGATGCTTTCTAAGGCCCACTTGACTTCACATTCCAGGATGTCTGGCTCTAGGTGAGTGATCACACCATCGTGATTATCCAGGTCATGAAGATCTTTGTTGTACAGTTCTGTGTATTCTTGCCACCTCTTAATATCTTCTGCTTCTGTTAAGTCTATACCATTTCTGTCCTTTATCAAGCCTATTTTTGCATGAAATGTTCCATTGGTATCCCTAATTATCTTGAAAAGATCTCTAGTCTTTCTCATTCTGTTGTTTCCCTGTATTTCTTTACATTGATTGCTAAGGAAGGCTTTCTTATCTCTCTTTGCTATTCCTTGGAAATCTGCATTCAGATGCTTATATCTTTCCTTTTCTCCTTGGNATTTTTGCATGAAATGTTCCATTGGTATCCCTAATTATCTTGAAAAGATCTCTAGTCTTTCTCATTCTGTTGTTTCCCTGTATTTCTTTACATTGATTGCTAAGGAAGGCTTTCTTATCTCTCTTTGCTATTCCTTGGAAATCTGCATTCAGATGCTTATATCTTTCCTTTTCTCCTTGGTTTTCACTTCTCTTCTTTTCACAGCTATTTATAAGGCCTCCTCAGACAGCCATTTTGCTTTTTTGCATTTCTTTTTCTTGGGTATGGTCTTGATTTCTGTCTCCTGTACAATGTCATGAAACTCTGTCCATAGTTCATCAGGCACTCTGTCTATTAGATCTAGTCCCTTAAATCTATTTCTCACTTTCACTGTAAAATCATAAGGGATTTGATTTAGGTCATACCTAAATGGTCTAGCAGTTTTCCCTACTTTCTTCAATTTAAGTCTAAATTTGGCAATAAGGAGTTCCTGATTTGAGCCACAGTCAACTTCCGGTCTTGTTTTTGCTGACTGTATAGAGCTTCTCCATCTTTGGCTGCAAAGGATACAATCAATCTGATTTTGGTGTTGACCATCTGGTGATGTCCATGTGTACAGTCTTCTCTTGTGTTGCTGGAAGAGGATATTTGCTAAAACCAGTGCATTCTCTTGACAAAACTCTCTTACTTAGCCTTTGCCCTGCTTCATTCCATACTCCAAGGCCAAATTTACCTGTTACTCCAGGTGTTTCTTGAATTCCTACTTTTGCATTCCAGTCCCCTATAATGCAAGGAGCATCTTTTTGGGATGTTAGTTCTAAAAGATCTTGTGGGTTTTCATAGAACCATTCAACTTCAGCTTCTTCAGCATTACTGGTTGTGGCACAGACTTGGATTATCGTGATATTGAATGGTTTGCCTAGGAAAGGAACAGAAGTCATTCTGTCGTTTTTGAGATTGCATCCAAGTACTGCATTTCAGACTCTTTTGTTGAGCATGATGGTTACTCCATTTCTTCTAAGGGATTCCTGCCCGCAGTAGTAGATATAATGGTCATCTGAGTTAAATTCACCCATTCCAGTCCATTTTAGTTCCCTGATTCCTAGAATGTTTATGTTCATGCTTGCCATCTCCTGTTTGTCCACTTTCAATTTGCCTTGATTCATGGGCCTAACATTCCAGGTTCCTGTGCAATATTGCTCTTTACAGCATTGAACTTTGCTTCTATCACCTGTCCCATCCACTGCTGGGTATTGTTTTTGCTTTGGCTCCATCCCTTCATTCTTTCTGGAGTTATTTCTTCACTGATCTCCAGCAGCATATTGGGCACTTACCGACCTGAGGAGTTCCTCTTTAAGTAGCCTATCATTTTGCCTTTTCATACTGTTCACTGGGTTCTCAAGGCAAGAATCCTGAAGTGGTTTGCCATTCCCTTCTCCAGTGGACCATATTCTGTCAGATGGGTCTCCACCATGAACCATCCATCTTGGGGGACCCCACATGGCATGGCTTAGTTTCATTGAGTTAGACAAGGCTGTGGTCTGTGTGATCAGATTGGCTAGTTTTCTGTGATTATGGTTTCAGTGTGAGTATCATTGGAAAGAGTTAAAAAAAAAAAAAACCTGCAGAAAACTCAAAATCATGTAGCACAATTGGTTCAGGGATGATGTCATTTCCTCCCTCTGTATCCCAGATGCCCACATGTACATTTTAATACAGAGGTATCTTAGAGTGGATGTTGCTACTGACATTGCCAATATCTTCCTGTGGGAAAATAAATATAGCTGTTGCTGCTTCAGTAGGAGCCCTCAGGTTTTTTTTTTTTTTTTTTTTGCATCACTAGTTTCTGAATCAGTGTCTAAGATGACTTCAGTGATTGGCTAATCAGAGGTTAGGTGCTTGCATCATAGGCACTTTACCTTCTGAGCTTCCCTGGTAGCTCAGATGGCAAAGAATCTGCCTGAAGTGTGGGAGACCTGGGTTCAATCCCTGGGCCAGGAAGAGCCCCTAAAGAAGGGAATCACAACCCACTCCAGTATTCTTGCCTGGAGAAGTCCATGGACAGAGAAGCCTGGAGGCCTACAGTCCACGGAGTCACAAAGAGTTGGGCACAACTGAGTGACTAACACACAGACACATCATAGTCACAAGGGAGGACAGAAAAGCAAGTAGAATATCTGGAATAATAACTTCAATTAATGATAGTTAGATCAGAGGCTGGGTGGCCAAAAATACTGGGTAATGTCTATTTTTTTTTTTTATCCATTCAAAACTGTTGATAAAACAAAGGAATGAAAAGTTAAGTGATATGTATCTAAAGTCACAGAATTATCTTGGGGCAGACACATAAATTAAAACCTGCATATGGCTTGACTTCAAAGAACATAACCATCAAACTATTCTAAATTATTTCAGTGAAAGTAAGTCTGCTATGGCTTTGTTTTGTTTTTCCCCTTAATACCTGGGGACCAAAGAATAAATTGGATCTCTTACATCTTTACTGATGCTCTGGCAGAGTTAATGATAAAGCTTATAAAAAAAAAAAAAGAAAAAACATGGTGTTTTCTCTGGCTCCATATGGGTAAAGGTTCTCCGTAGTTTAAACTATGCACTATGTTATAAATACTGTATCTGTCATAAACCAAAAAGAATGAAAACTGTATTATGAAGCTCATGTACTAAGATTCCAGGACAGATTTGTCCATTTAAGCAGCACATAAATCTGTCTACATTTCATTGACTTCTTTCCAAATATAAAGTGCTGCATAAATTCTTAATGATAACACAGTGACCCAAGTTACTGTTGTCTAACACCTTTCAGCTTTAAACGTTGATAGTGTAAGTTCAGTTCAGAGAGAGCGGTGCTTACACTATGGAAACTTCTATCACAATCAGTACTAATTTGCAGTCTAAACAGAAAGGCCAAGATTTGACGAAAGAGGCTAAATTCCTTTCTTCCTTTGTGACTATTTCTACTAGCTCTGTATTACAAGCAAATGCTGAATACAGTCACTCTACACAGATTCATATTTAAGCATTAGATAAAGCATGACAGATCCAATTTGCATTGAGGGGGACATGTTGCATGTGGGAATGAGTTCATGTGTAAGAAGCAGAGCATCTAGTTTTGAGTACCAAGGCTGTTGCTTTTGTTTGTTTGCTTGTTTTGTAATCTTAGACAAGTCACCTAAACTTTGTGACCCTCAGTTACTTCATCTGTGTAATGAGAACAATAATACCTATTGAACAAATGTGTAATATCACAGAGAGAATGAACAAGAAACCAGGGTGCTATGATGCTGTTTAGATATAGGTTATTATATTAAAATTTAATTTTTGTTGTTATCTTATTTGCCACACAATTTGGTAGCCAGGACATAAAAGGTTATAAAAATTTAAGGAAATTAGTGACTGCTTCAATTCAGAGAAGCATTAGTTTTTTCAGCATTATTGATGTACAATTGACAAAAAAATTGTTACATATTTAAAGTGTACATCATGTTGATTTGATATATGCATACATTGTGAAAGGTTTCCTTCCATCTAGATAATTAGCACATTCATTATCTCACATATATTTATTTATATATTTGTGTTTTTATGTCAGGACAGTATTACTCTTTATTTGAGGGGATTGCTACGAGTCTTCTTGGCTCTTATTTGAAAGTGAAAGTCATTCAGTCATGTCCAACTCTTTGTGACGCCATGGACTATACAGTCCATGGAATTTTCCAGGCCAGAATACTGGAGTGGATAGCCTTTCCCTTCTCCAGGGGATCTTCCCAATCCAAGGATCAAACCCAGGTCTTCTGCATTGCAGGCAGATTCTTTACCAGCTGAGCCAAAAAGGAAGTCCAAGAATACTGGAGTGGGTAGCCTATCCCTTCTCCAATGGTTCTTCCCAACCCAGGAATCAAACCAGGGTCTCCTGCACTGCAGGTGGATTCTTTACCAACTGAGTTATCAGTGTTAACAAACTTTAAGTAATAGGTGGGCTGATACTGCTGAAAGGAAGGTGCTGTCCTTATTATTAAGTAGAGTTTTCCAAAACCATGTTATTTTTTCAGCATTGCCTAGAATATAATTCTTAAATTTATCTGCATACTGTATCCATTTCAATTGAAATTATATCTGAAATCTGTTTATTTTCTCCATCTTGTCTCCTTGCTTTTCTTCGTTATCACTTTCTTTTATTTATTTATTTGGCTGAGACGAGTCTTAGTTGCACCACACCGGATCTTACAGTTGCAGCACATGGGATCTTCAAAGCAACATGCAAACTCTTAAGAGTTGTGGCATGTGGGATCTAGCTCCCTAACCAGGGGTCGAACTCAGATCCTCTGCATTAGGAGTGCGGAGCCTTAGCCACTGGACTACCAGGGAAGTCCCTATTTCTCATGTTCATTCAATGCATTCCTTACTCATCCACTCTGAAGTCTTTTTTTATTATTTCAAATCACATTTCTTCCCCTGACTTAAAATTATTTAATAGTTTCTCATTTAAAATGAAATGTAAACACAATATATACATAATCATATATATACATAATCTGACATCTGCCTCTTTCCACATTTATATTTCATGTCATTCTCTTTTCTCTGACTTCAGTCATAAAGGTTGTTTTTTGTATCTTTGATTTGATCAGCTCTTAACTGCCTCTAAGCCTTTTGCCAGCCTTTACACAGTTGAAATAC
Source organism: Neotragus moschatus (assembly GCA_006410615.1). Classification (NCBI taxonomy): domain Eukaryota; kingdom Metazoa; phylum Chordata; class Mammalia; order Artiodactyla; family Bovidae; genus Neotragus; species Neotragus moschatus. The sequence goes on along the minus strand of SJYA01000898.1, from coordinate 28,524 downwards.
CTTTTGCCCTTTTCTCACAAAGTTAACACATCAAATTTCAATATTCAAGATACATGTCTGCTCTGCTCTTTAGAAAGAGCAGACAAGCTACCTAACTTCCTCCCCATTTTAAATTAATTTATCTGTTAAATTGATTTTGTTCTAAGTTCCCCCTAAAATGAGAGCTGCATGAAGGCAGAGGCCATGTCTATCAAGATCACCAAAACATACTCTTAGCAAAAGATTTGGGATTTATCTCCTACTTCATCTATATTATGGATGAATTCACTGCCTGAATTGTTAGTTGTCTGAATGGATGTATTAAAACCTTCCCCCTCCTACTCCAAAATGAAAAAAAAAAAAATTCATTGTCAATTAAGATATCTATAATGTTCCTGGGAGTTTACATGTAAATTAGAATTTTATTTTAAAGCCATGAGTTCCCATTATAATTTCATAAATTATTTATCATTTATTTTTAAGTGATTTGGGTAAGCATCTGTTACTGACAATCAAAAAGTATCTATCTTCAGATTCTTGGTAAAAGACTTAAGAGTATCTGGGAATCAGCAGGTTTGAAGAACACTGATTTCAATCATATATCCCACTCTTCAATTCACAGCCTAGACTCCTCTCTATGGTATCTGAACCATTGTTTTGTCATGCACAATTCCATGACAAGGAATTCACTATTGCCTAAGTCCTTGCATTCTGTTTTTGAACAGCTCTGACTACTGAAAACTTCTGTTTATCTAAGTCAAAAGTCTCAGTTCTTTCCATTGATTTCTTGCAATTCTATATTTTTCAGTCATAGAAATTAGGTCAATCTATTTGACACAAGAATCCTTCAAATGTCTGAAGATGGACATAGTGACTCTTCCTTAACCACTTCTAGCTAAACACTATCTTTTCCTTATGCTTTTAACCTCCACATAAATGTGGAAATTAAGTTTAAATTAACTTTTTTCATATTTCTGTAAAGAATCACAGAGTGAATATGACTTTCAGGGAATTTCTGATATAAACTCATGATTATGATTAAATGGGTAACATACCTTGCAAATAAATATTGAAAACTTCAATCTATAGACTTCAAATTTTTTAAAGCATTATTTTGTGTGCTTTTACCAAGTTTCCATATTTTTTTGTCAAAGTAAGGCAATTCTTTGAACTAGAGTTAGTAAAATCCTATATAAACTATAATTGCAGTTGTCTCCCTGTCATGAATATGTGAATAGAATTCACCCCTTATTCCCTAGCTCATCTCTTCCCATATATATGCATATATATGTATGTATTTACTATGTGCACTTTATAACTTTGGTTCCCTGTATTGTAACATATTCCATTTACCTATTTATGGTTTAAAAATGTTAGTATTCTACACATTAAACTTGAGGAAGAAAAAGGGGAGGAAAGACTTTCAAGATTTTTCCACTATAGGAAAAAAATTAACTCTTTGCTAGTTACTTGTTTTAATAAATTTAGCCAAGACAATCCAGATTTTAACTGTACATTTTTATAACATCATGATAAAACAAAGATCTAGAAAGTTTATGTGAACAGTTAAATTTTTTTAAGTATTATCTTTGTAAAATATTAGAAATCTAATTTAGTAATAACATTCTATATACTGTCCATGAAAATTTTCATTTGTATTATAAAAGGTGATTATATGAAGACAATAGGACAAAGAAATGTTCTTGAATAGGAAGGATTAATATTGTTTACAAGTCTTTACCACCCAAAGGAATCTACAGATTTAATGCAACCCCTATAAAAATACCAAGGACATTTTTCACAGAAGTAGAATGAATAAATAATCCTAAAACTCATATGGAACAATAAGATTCTGAATTGCCAGACCAATTTTGAGGAAAAAGAACAAAGTTTAAGGAGTAACCATCCCAGACTTAAGATTACAAAGTAATGAAACAGCGTGGTCTTGGCACAAAAACACAAAGATAAATGAAACAGAGTAAATAGTCCAGAAATGAAAGGACACACCTATGCTCAATCCATGGCAAAGAAGGGAAGAATGTACAGTGAGGAAAAGACAGCTTCTTCAATAACTGATGCTGGCAAAACTGGATAGAATGTGAAATAATGAGATTAGAACATTTCCTCACACAATATTTATATAAATAAACTCGATATGGTTTAAAAATCTAAGTATGACACCAGAAAGGATAAAAGTCCCAGAAGAGAACACAGGTAGAACTCACTTTGACATAAATCAGAGCAATATTTTTTTTTAATCTGTCTCCTAGGCCAAAATAAATAAAAGCAAAAATTAAAAAGCTTTGCACAGCAAAGGAAACCATCTACAGAACAAAATGACAGCCCGCAGAATAGGAGAAAATACGATGTGACCAACAAGAGGTTGATATCCAAAATACACAAATAGCTCATTACAACTTAATACCAAAAAATCAAACAACTCAATCAAACAATGGACAGAAAAACCTGAATAAAGATTTCTTTTTTCCATAGACGACATAGAGATGACTAACAGGTACATGAAAAAGTACTACTAAATGTCTACCAATAGATGAATGGATGAAGAAGATATGATACACACACACACCCCACACACAATGGAACATTGTTCAGCCACAAAAAAGAATGAAATAATGTCATCTGAAGCAATATGGGTCAACCTAGAGCTTAGCATACTAGATCAGACAAAGACAAATGTCATATGATAACACTTCTATGTAGAATGTGAAAAAAATGATAAAAATGAACTTGTTTACAAAACAAAAACAGACTCACAAACACACAAAAATAACTTAAGTTGCCAAAAGGGAAAGCTGGGGGAGCAGGGGATGAATTGGGAATTTGGGATTAACAGATACATACTTTGTATATATGAAAATCGAAAGTGTTAGTTGCTCAGTTGTATCTGACACCCTACAACCCCATGGATTGCAGGCCACCAAGCTCCTCTGTCCATGGGATTTCCCAGGCAAGAATATTGAAGTGAGTTGCCATTTCCTTCTTCAGAGTATTTTCTCAACCCAGGGATGGAAACTGCATCTCCTGCCTTTCCTGCTTGGGAGGTGGATTCTCTACTACTGAGCCACCTGGGAAGTCCCCCACCCCCATCCTGCCACCACACACACAGTTAAATCACTGTTATACATCTGAAACTAATGCAACATTGCAAATCAACTATATCCCAATTTTAAAAACATGTTTAACAATTATTAGAGAAATGCAAATCAAATTCACAATAGGATATCACCTCACAACTTTCAAAGTGGCTACCATCAAAAAGACTACAATTAAAAATGTTGGAGAGGAGGTGGAGAAAAGGAAACCCTTGTATACTGTTGGTTTGAATGCAAGTTGGTGCAGCCACTATGAAAAATAGTAGTCGAAAAACTAAAAAATGAATTACCATATGATCCAGCAATTCTACTGCTGGTATATGTCAGGAAAAACAAAAAGGCTAATTTAAAAAGATATATACACCCCACAATAGCCAGTACATGGAAGCAACCCAAGTTGCTGTCCATCAACAGAAGACTGGACAAAGATGTAGTATATATAGACTAGAACATTGCTGCTGCTGCTGCTGCTAAGTCGCTTCAGTAGTGTCCGACTCATTGCGACCCCATGGACTGCAGCCANAAGGAATTCACTATTGCCTAAGTCCTTGCATTCTGTTTTTGAACAGCTCTGACTACTGAAAACTTCTGTTTATCTAAGTCAAAAGTCTCAGTTCTTTCCATTGATTTCTTGCAATTCTATATTTTTCAGTCATAGAAATTAGGTCAATCTATTTGACACAAGAATCCTTCAAATGTCTGAAGATGGACATAGTGACTCTTCCTTAACCACTTCTAGCTAAACACTATCTTTTCCTTATGCTTTTAACCTCCACATAAATGTGGAAATTAAGTTTAAATTAACTTTTTTCATATTTCTGTAAAGAATCACAGAGTGAATATGACTTTCAGGGAATTTCTGATATAAACTCATGATTATGATTAAATGGGTAACATACCTTGCAAATAAATATTGAAAACTTCAATCTATAGACTTCAAATTTTTTAAAGCATTATTTTGTGTGCTTTTACCAAGTTTCCATATTTTTTTGTCAAAGTAAGGCAATTCTTTGAACTAGAGTTAGTAAAATCCTATATAAACTATAATTGCAGTTGTCTCCCTGTCATGAATATGTGAATAGAATTCACCCCTTATTCCCTAGCTCATCTCTTCCCATATATATGCATATATATGTATGTATTTACTATGTGCACTTTATAACTTTGGTTCCCTGTATTGTAACATATTCCATTTACCTATTTATGGTTTAAAAATGTTAGTATTCTACACATTAAACTTGAGGAAGAAAAAGGGGAGGAAAGACTTTCAAGATTTTTCCACTATAGGAAAAAAATTAACTCTTTGCTAGTTACTTGTTTTAATAAATTTAGCCAAGACAATCCAGATTTTAACTGTACATTTTTATAACATCATGATAAAACAAAGATCTAGAAAGTTTATGTGAACAGTTAAATTTTTTTAAGTATTATCTTTGTAAAATATTAGAAATCTAATTTAGTAATAACATTCTATATACTGTCCATGAAAATTTTCATTTGTATTATAAAAGGTGATTATATGAAGACAATAGGACAAAGAAATGTTCTTGAATAGGAAGGATTAATATTGTTTACAAGTCTTTACCACCCAAAGGAATCTACAGATTTAATGCAACCCCTATAAAAATACCAAGGACATTTTTCACAGAAGTAGAATGAATAAATAATCCTAAAACTCATATGGAACAATAAGATTCTGAATTGCCAGACCAATTTTGAGGAAAAAGAACAAAGTTTAAGGAGTAACCATCCCAGACTTAAGATTACAAAGTAATGAAACAGCGTGGTCTTGGCACAAAAACACAAAGATAAATGAAACAGAGTAAATAGTCCAGAAATGAAAGGACACACCTATGCTCAATCCATGGCAAAGAAGGGAAGAATGTACAGTGAGGAAAAGACAGCTTCTTCAATAACTGATGCTGGCAAAACTGGATAGAATGTGAAATAATGAGATTAGAACATTTCCTCACACAATATTTATATAAATAAACTCGATATGGTTTAAAAATCTAAGTATGACACCAGAAAGGATAAAAGTCCCAGAAGAGAACACAGGTAGAACTCACTTTGACATAAATCAGAGCAATATTTTTTTTTAATCTGTCTCCTAGGCCAAAATAAATAAAAGCAAAAATTAAAAAGCTTTGCACAGCAAAGGAAACCATCTACAGAACAAAATGACAGCCCGCAGAATAGGAGAAAATACGATGTGACCAACAAGAGGTTGATATCCAAAATACACAAATAGCTCATTACAACTTAATACCAAAAAATCAAACAACTCAATCAAACAATGGACAGAAAAACCTGAATAAAGATTTCTTTTTTCCATAGACGACATAGAGATGACTAACAGGTACATGAAAAAGTACTACTAAATGTCTACCAATAGATGAATGGATGAAGAAGATATGATACACACACACACCCCACACACAATGGAACATTGTTCAGCCACAAAAAAGAATGAAATAATGTCATCTGAAGCAATATGGGTCAACCTAGAGCTTAGCATACTAGATCAGACAAAGACAAATGTCATATGATAACACTTCTATGTAGAATGTGAAAAAAATGATAAAAATGAACTTGTTTACAAAACAAAAACAGACTCACAAACACACAAAAATAACTTAAGTTGCCAAAAGGGAAAGCTGGGGGAGCAGGGGATGAATTGGGAATTTGGGATTAACAGATACATACTTTGTATATATGAAAATCGAAAGTGTTAGTTGCTCAGTTGTATCTGACACCCTACAACCCCATGGATTGCAGGCCACCAAGCTCCTCTGTCCATGGGATTTCCCAGGCAAGAATATTGAAGTGAGTTGCCATTTCCTTCTTCAGAGTATTTTCTCAACCCAGGGATGGAAACTGCATCTCCTGCCTTTCCTGCTTGGGAGGTGGATTCTCTACTACTGAGCCACCTGGGAAGTCCCCCACCCCCATCCTGCCACCACACACACAGTTAAATCACTGTTATACATCTGAAACTAATGCAACATTGCAAATCAACTATATCCCAATTTTAAAAACATGTTTAACAATTATTAGAGAAATGCAAATCAAATTCACAATAGGATATCACCTCACAACTTTCAAAGTGGCTACCATCAAAAAGACTACAATTAAAAATGTTGGAGAGGAGGTGGAGAAAAGGAAACCCTTGTATACTGTTGGTTTGAATGCAAGTTGGTGCAGCCACTATGAAAAATAGTAGTCGAAAAACTAAAAAATGAATTACCATATGATCCAGCAATTCTACTGCTGGTATATGTCAGGAAAAACAAAAAGGCTAATTTAAAAAGATATATACACCCCACAATAGCCAGTACATGGAAGCAACCCAAGTTGCTGTCCATCAACAGAAGACTGGACAAAGATGTAGTATATATAGACTAGAACATTGCTGCTGCTGCTGCTGCTAAGTCGCTTCAGTAGTGTCCGACTCATTGCGACCCCATGGACTGCAGCCAACCAGGCTCCTCTGTCCCTGGGATTCTCCAGGCAAGAACACTGGAGTGGGTTGCCATTGCCTTCTCTGAGACTAGAACATTTAATTACTTAGCCACAAAAAATGAAACGTTGCCATTTGTAGCAGTGTAGGCAGATGTAGAAAATACTGTGCTTGGTGAAATTTCAGACAGAAGTATCAGTTATATCACGACAAGAGCATTTATATGTGGAATATGAAAAAGAATACAAATTAATTTATATGCAAAACAGAAACAGATTCAGAAACATGGAAAACAAACTTGTGGTTACCAAAGAGGAAAGGAAGGGAGGAAGGAGAAATTAGGGTTCGGGTATTAACATTCCACATTTATATGATGTATAAAGTATCTAAGTAACAAGGATATACTGTGTAGCACAGAGAATTATAGCCACTATCTTGTACTAATTTATAATGGATTATAATCTGCAAAATACTGAATCACTGTGACATACACCTGAAAATAATATAATGCTGCAAATCAACTATATCTCAATACAAAACAAAACAACAGAAAATTGTTGTAAATTAAAAAAAAAAACACAGAAATCAAGAGTTATACATATGCTTGTCGAGAGTTTAAAAAAATAAGTTTTTCCCTCATTTATTATTAATATCTTTTTCAAAAACAGAATCATTGGGAAAACTATCAACAGTAAAAGAGGAACTGACCAAGTCCATGTGAATGAAACAATTTGTAAACAAATAAATTTAAAACTTTATGGCATTTGAGTTTAGGCCTCTTTCTGGTTTTTAGACTAGAGGAGAGTTACTACAAAATTCATATCTGCATAAGTATAAGCGAGCTAGACTTTACTAATATTTTTGGCCACGCAGCATTCACGATCTTAGTTCCAGTTATCCAACCAGTGATTAAACCTGTGCTCCCTGCATTGGGAATGTGGAGTTTTAGTTACTGGACCACTGGGAAGTCCCTAGACTCTACTAATTTAAAAGGAGTTTATTCTTGCACTCTTGACCCTATCTACTTTTTCAAATTCTTTTATGAGTTCTACTTAGCTACACTGATAGGATCAAGAGTGGACACATAACCCAAACTGAGCAATGGTATTTTTGCTGATGTTTCAAGAATGAAACTATTTTCTCCATGAGATAGCTAGAGCAGTAAGCAGCTATCAACACCACAGCATGGCGAGTCAGCCTTAAAATCAAGCCAACAGACTGAAAAACATCATTTGATGACAGATGAAAGGGTAAGTAACCTGATGACATTATTTGAACTATTAGATCTTAAAAGTTTTTAATTTATTAAATAAATAAGCTAATACACTTGTTTTTGTTTTTCTCCTGCTATAATATGTTTGCCTTTGGTCATGTGCACTGAAGTAATCCTGACTTTTAGACATACTATATATTTAGTGCATGTTTCAACTCACTCCTTATATAAAATAGAATAAAAAAAGACTATGAGCCTCTCTGCTGCCTTTGGGTTTCATTTTGAAGAACTCTGGTATGAAGAACGTAAGTATACCTATGAGTGCAGCACTCCAAATGCTTCACATAGTCATTTACACATAGAAAATATATTCATTTTGTAAATTAGGTAACCAGGAATCAGTAGTCATCCTCTCAAACTCTGAAATAAATTAAATTGGCTAGGTGTATCTGTTCAGTATCTTCTGAGAGGGCCATGTCTCTCTTAAGAACCTACCAATCTATGTCCTTAAGGTCTCCTATTTTTCTGTGAATCTGCCAGCCTCCCTTATCTCACTTTAAATGATTCTTGTCTTATTTATGCCTATGCAGACGTGTAACTCAGGCTTTTATTTTAATTTCACTCAACTCTCTCACACAAAGCACATACACATAACACGCTTTTAATGGTGTGGAGTGACAAAATGTGGTTTGCACTGCAGCCAGCAAATTATCACCATCACCTTTTCCCAGTAAGTCAGAGCTTACCTATTGTTCAGACTTTGCTTCTGTTCTTGCTTTTTCATCTTTTTCTTTCTTTCTTTTTTTTCTTTTTGGCTCTCTGCCTTTCCTAATGTCTATTCATTTCATCTGCAGGGTAGTTTGACATCCCCTTTTCCCCTCTATTCCTAAATCTTATTTCAAAAGCTTCAGCTTTCTTACTAAACTCACTATCAGGCTGTTTGTCCAATAACTGTCTCCTTGCTAAACTCTCAAAGTAAATTTTCTGTCCCAATTTGAACATACATTTTAAAGCACTCCAGTATTCTCTCCTGGAGAATTCCACAGACAGAGGAGCCTGGCGGGCTACAGGCAACGGGGTCACAAAGAATCGGACACAACTGAGCGGCTAATACTTTATAAGGATGCTCAAATTATAAACATGTAGCTTTTCTTTCACTCTGCACATAACTCACCTCTCTTTTCTCATAGCAAGTAAGTATTTTAAACAAATTGGTTCAGGAGACGAAGGCAATCTGTTAACTAATAAAAGGAAGAAATGTTATACCAATGCAAGTTACCCACAATTAGCAAACAGATGAAATTTCACCCTGGGCAACCAACTGATATCTGGTGGTAAGAGAAGCCCAAGTCTAGTCAATATTTCAGTTATGTTCCAATTCTTTTATAATCAAGAACAGAAATTTAAAAGTGCATTGATTAATATGTAAATAGGAAACTTGTTTAGGGAGAGAGGAAAAATTCAGTTGCTGACAGAATCAAAATCTTGCCTTATCTTCCAGGATTGTTTACTGGAAAACCAGACTGCTTTTTAATATAAAGTTGGCCTGAATAAAGAAGCTTACTCCTTGGAAGGAAAGTTATGACCAATCTAGATAGCAGAGACATTACTTTGACAACAAAGGTACATCTAGTCAAGGCTATGGTTTTTCCAGTGGTCATGTAAGGATGTGAGAGTTGGACTGTGAAGAAGGTTGAGCGCTGAAGAATTGATGGTTTTGAACTGTGGTGTTGGAGAAGACTCTTGAGAGTACCTTGGACTGCAAGGAGATCCAACCAGTCCATTCTAAAGGAGATCAGTCCTGGGTGTTCTTTGAAAGGACTGATGCTAAAGCTGAAACTTCAATACTTTGGCCACCTCATGCGAAGAGTTGACTCATTGGAAAAGCTCTGATGCTGGGAGGGATAGAGGGAAGGAGAAGAAGGGTAGGATAGAGGATAAGATGGCTAGATGGCATCACTGACTCATTGGACATGAGTTTAGGTGAACTCCAGGAGTTGGTGATGGACACAGAAGCCTGGTGTGCTGCAATTCATGGGGTCACAAAGAGTCAGACATGATTGAGTGACCGAAATGAACTGAACTCGCCTGAATAAATAGTATAGAGAATTAAGCAACTCTCTCATTTGGCTGATTTTTAGTGTTACCATTCCAGAACCAAAACTGAGTTCATTTTTGAAAAACATCAACATAGTGCTTCAATAATGCTTTCAGATGCTATCTGTAAATGTATACCAGCAGAATTGTTCTGGGAGTAACAAACCCACACGTGGGTGAGATGATAGTATTGTCAAGGGTTTGTAACAATTGTGTGTCTCTCCTGTAATACACACTGCTTTTGCCATGAACTGAACATAATGCCAATGTGTCTCCTTTTCCATATAGTGAGAGAACTGAGATAGTATCCAGAAAGTGAAAGTGTTAGTTGCTCCGTTGTGTCCAACTCTTTGTAATCCCATGGACTGTAGCCCACCAGGCTTCTCTATCCATGGAATTCTCCAGCTAAGATTATTGGAGTGGGTAGCCATTCCCTTCTCCAAGGTATCTTCCCTACCCAGGGATTGAACCTGGGCCTCCTTCATTGCAGGCAAATTCTTTACCATCTGAGCCACCAGGGAAGCCCAGAAGATGTTCTGAATTTCATGGGACATGAATCTGAGCTAACTATGCCCTCCCTGAAATTTACTCACACAGACTATTAACCCATTCCAATTGTTCTCTATGAGCTGAGTTACTTTCTTTAAGTCATTATTATTATTTTATTTTATGGACTACTATAAATTCTATTCAGAGTGTTAACTCAGGTTCTTGTGTCTGATGCACACTGAGGTCAAACAAACTGAAAGGTCGGAATATGGAGAAGAGAAAGGTTTATTTCAGGGCCATGCAAGGAGACCGGTGGCTCTCTCCTTAAAAGCCCCAAACTCCCCAAAAGGTTTCAGCAGAGCACTTTCAAAAGCTAGGTGAGGGAGGGGGCAGTCAAAGGATCTTTGATCAGTTTGTGCACAATTCATGATTGGCTGGTAGTGAAGTAGCAAAAGTGGTGTCACAAGGGTTAACATTATAGTTCCTTAGGTTCCAGAGACATGAGTCTATGGGCTTATGGTCATCAAGTAGTTAACATCCTCCATTTGTGGGAGTGGGGGAGGTTTGTTGACATCTGTGAAAGGACTCAGGAAATATGCACCAAGTACTATTATCTAGGAGCTTCAGAGAGGAGCTAAAGCAGAGGGTATAGAGGAAGTCCTGTTCACCTGCCCCCACCTCAAGGCACATGGGATCCTTCTCAGTTACAAAAGTAGCCACTGAATTATTTAAACCTTGCAGACCAGTGACTAGAAAATGATTTGATAGTATAAGTCTGTAGGAATCTCTTTTATGGGACCAAGGTAGAATGAAAGGAATTGCCCCAGCTTTGAACAACATACTATAGTAATAATTACAGAAGAAATTTCCTTCAAGTTTAAAACCAAACAGGTGGAAGCTGTCAAGACACACCAGCAAAGAATCTGAGAAGCTAATTCCAGCTCAATCTTTTCTATTAATGTCCCTTTGCCTACACAATCTTATTTCTGCCTGATCCACTGTTGTGTAAGGTACTGAACACAGCTGTGGATCAATGAAGTCATTTACAGATCCCCCTCGTGGGTAAGATAAATGATGGATTAATCTAAGTTCCCTGGGGTCTTTATTTTTGGAGCATATCCTAATGGTAATTGAAATCCCTTACTGGAGCTTCCTCAAATTGTTGCCTTCTCTTCTCCTCCTTCCTAAATTTAAGGTTTATTTATTTTTTTTTGGTTATCGTTGTTGTTGTTAACATTTTATTATAGCTTCCAAGTTAGTCCAGTAATGCAAGAGCTGTCTATGAACACTGGTTTCTACATCTAGTCATGGATCTTCCCTACTACAAAAACAAAAGGTACTTTCTTTTATCACGTAGTTGCCAAATGCTAAAATAATCCCACATGTCATTTATCTTTCAGAATTATGGGAGGCACAACTCAATCCCAGCACTTAATGTCATTAATATCGATGCTGAAGACCAAGAGAGAAATAAACAAAGGACAGAAAAAACTTCAGAGAATTAGCCCTAACTCTTTTTTTCTGAACTGTGGGGCAGGCATGATAAAGATGAAATTATACTAATAAAGTATGACTGCTAGTTTGGTGTCCTCACTTCTCCTTAGCTCTAACATAATCAATGAATCATCATTTTCATGCTGGTGGTGGCACCTGGTTAAGTGTTTTACATGTATTGTTTTGAGGAGAGAATGGCAACCCACTCCAGTATTCTTGCCTAGAGAATCCCCATGGACAGAGGAGCCTGGCAGACTTCAGTCCACGGGGTCACAAAGAGTCAGACACTACTGAGCAACTAAGCACATAGCATGTATTCAATGCTCAAAGTAACTACAGAATACAAGAGTAAAGTCCCCATTCTATGGATGAAGAATTGTGGCTTAAAATAAACTTATCCAAGGTCCTACAGTCAATGGAAGATAACAACTGACAGCCTTGTAAAATAACATTAGAAACATATGCACTATCTATGCTCAACACAAAGGGCTTCTTCCCTGGTGGCTCAGCAATACAAAATCCACCTGCAATGCAGGAGACTTGGTTTTGATCTGAAAGATCCCCTGGAGAAGGAAATGGCAACCCACTCCAGTATTCCTTTCCGAGAAATCCCATGGTAAGAAGAGCCTGGTGGACTACAGTCCATGGGCTCATTGACTTGACATAAGACAAGACACTATTAGCGACGCATCAATAATGCTCAACACAAAAGTCTTTTATCTCATTTTTTATATGTACGAAAATATAGGGCTGTTTATCCTCAGAGTTAATTAACAACTTTTTTTCTTCCACAGAATCAGTCCTCTGCCATCGAATGAAATTACTCCTTTTATGTGGCTTCTCTTTGAGTACTTCAGATGACCACCTTCTTGATGCTATTCTATTTTGTGTATTCAGGTCTCTAAGTGCATCTTAGAAGATACACTGTTTGATATCTAAGTTACTAAGAACTGAGTCTAACAGAATGGAGCTGTCTCGTAGGAGTGAATAAACGATAGGTTCCTAGAAGTATTACAACACTCAAAATGAATAACCAGAACAATTTTGACAATCTAGGATCTATTGTTCTAGCAGCGGATACCTTTTAAAATGTGAATACCTAGTGAACTCTTGGTTATCCTTTTTGTTATACAGAAGGTCATTTTACCAACATATCTTTAGAAAATTCTTACTTCCTGGTACATGCTGTCTTTCCCTTTGTAACAAATTAATATGGCTCAATCCTTGAGGTTTTCATAAAGTTGACCTAGAACATACAATTCTGTGAAATACTAGCTGTATCTTTTAAAGATTTGGTGATCTTTAATGTGGTACTCATTGTATATATAGCCTATGATGATCACTTTTTGGTCTTTGTGGTTCTTTTTTCTTTTCTTTTTTTTTTTTACTTTATTTTACTTTACAATACTGTATTGGTTTTGCCATACATCAACATGAATCCGCCATGGGTGTACATGTGTTCCCAATTCTGAACCCCCCTCCCACCTCCCTCCCCATACCATCTCTCTGGGTCATCCCAGTGCACCAGCCCCAAGCATCCTATATTCTGCATTGAATCTAGACTGGCGATTTGTTTCTTATACGATATTATACACGTTTCAGTACCATTCTTCCAAATCATCCCACCCTCTCCCTCTCCCACAGAATCCAAAAGACTGTTCTATACATCTGGGTCTCTTTTGCTGTCTCGCATACAGGGTTATCATTACCATCTTTCTAAATTCCATATATATGTTAGTATACTGTATTTGTGCTTATAAAGATACTGATTATTTAGAACCCAATCACTTTAGGGGTTGTGTTTTATTGCTCCTCACTGCTACAATTAAATGAATTCGTTACTAACACTTATATAATCACTGAAATCTCAGTAAAAGAGAAATAAGACTTTCCACACTCCATTTTTCGTATGTATTTGTGCAGTTCTCCTTGGTGATGGAACTATACAGTTGAGCTCTTTGAACTGGAGACAAAAGTCAGAATTTTTTGGTGAGCTATTACAGCTATATTAGGAAGAATATTTGATTTTTTAAAAATTATCTTGATGGCAGGAAAAGAAAATGGTTGGAAATAAGTTCATGTTTACATTATGTTTAAGTATCTGATTCATTCTGCTGTATTTTAAAAAATCAGTGAATTACTATGCTTTACTTTATAAACATTTACTACATATTTTAAAGTCTTGCAAAAAACCTTTGAAAATTTAGTAGCCTCAAAATTAATTATGATTATTATTGGCATAATGAGTATTGAGTAATATAAACAAATTGGATTCAAAATATGGTTAAGGAAATATGTACTAGTAATAAAATACTTAGCATTATACTGGAAAGTATTTAGAAAATTACAAAGAAATTTTAGTTTTGCACTGTACATTGATTATATCAAGACTAATAAGATAATCAAAATTCCTTACATAACTCTGAAAAAAAAAACTCTATAAAAATTTGCCCACCTTTCCTATTCTACTTAAAGTTGCATTTTTAAGGAAATCAAGACAAATTTAATATTGAGAAGGATCTGAATGATGTCTAAGAACTTATCTGATTCTTATGTATAAAGAATAATCTTCTGCTTACAGTTTTGAATTCTGAGATTATCTTCTCAAGTTTATTTAATCTAATTAAATGTAATATTATTTTTAAGCTGAATTCTCCTAGCCACATTTTCGTATGCATTCTGAGAGGATAAAAGCAAATATATGCCTTAGATATTTGGTTAATTGAGAAAAAACTGCACCTGGTGTCCGAATTATTCACCTGCTTGCCAAATCTTCCATTTTTCCTTTGATTGGTAGCCCTGACCCTAGGCTGTGACTTTGGAACATGCTTGGACTGGAATTAACTCGCTTGGGCACTGTTCTGTCCAGTTTCCCTTCAGCTTGTAAATTTATTCTACATAGTTTAGTTCTATCTGGTATCATAGTTTACTTCTATCTGCTTTCATAGTTTAGTTTTCCTAGTATTGTTGGCAAGAATTATTTTTTATTGGAAGTTTTGGAAAGAAAACTAAAGAATTATTTGAAAATGGCAGAATCCATAGTGAGAAAAAATTACCAGTATTAAAAAATACTCACTTGAGTATTATCAATTTTGTGTGTGTGTGACCCACTGTGGATATATTGTATTACGTGCACACACAGGTACAGGAATAGGGTATTAACTTCCAATCTTTGTCTTTAAGGAATTGTCATGAACTTTGCTCCAAAGTGAGCATAGATAATACTCATGTCATGGGCCGGCACAGATCTTTATTTCCTGTCCTCCTTGGTTCCACTACGCCTGCTCCCACTTTTTTCCCTTAATGCTGGTCANGGTACAGGAATAGGGTATTAACTTCCAATCTTTGTCTTTAAGGAATTGTCATGAACTTTGCTCCAAAGTGAGCATAGATAATACTCATGTCATGGGCCTGCACAGATCTTTATTTCCTGTCCTCCTTGGTTCCACTACGCCTGCTCCCACTTTTTTCCCTTAATGCTGGTCAACACCCTACAGAATCTGGAGAGAGAAATGTCATTCTCATGTATGAAAAGAGGGTCCTATGGTTAATATAGAAAATTCTCAGTATCGGTTTGCTGCTGATCAAAGTTTGGATTTAAATTTTTCACTGTATATGTATTGAACTGTTGCATCTATTAGTGTTTTAGCATTTTTATTTATTACTACATAAACCCCTGGAGTCCATGATAGATGTGTCTTTTAATGCTGTGGCTTCTCAAACACTAAGCACAACAAATCACCCAGTAATATTGCTAACATGTAGATTGTGATTCAGGAGGTCTAGGATTTATCCTAAGAGTCCGCATTTCTAACAAGGAGATGTCAATGCTGATGGTCCCAGCATACATTCTGAGTAGCAAGATCATAAGCACATTCAACACAGCTCTTTCCAGCTGTTACCAGAGTATCTTTTCTGTGTTTCCTGTGGTAAGGGAGCAAACGTGTTCATTTTCATGTGCATGGGTATAAGGAATGCAGGTAAGAAAATGATGTTTTACCCTTGCTTATGACTTCTGAAATAAGTGCCAGCATAAAATGTTTTGACTTATTGTTCAAAAACTCATTTACCCATGAACCGACTTCTCCTTTGGCTAAAGCAGATTGTGCTCAGTCATTCAGTTGTGTCTGACTCTTTGCAATCCCATGGACTGTAGCCCACCAGGATTCTCTGTCCATGGGGATTCTTCCAGGCAAGAATACTTGAGTGGGTTGCCATGCCCTCCAACAAGGGATCTTCCTGACCTAGGGATCGAATCTGCGTCTCTATGTCTCCTACACTGGCAGGAAGGTTCTTTACCACTAGTGCCACCTGGGAGGCCCATTTTCGAGCCATACTACTAATAAGTAATTAACTTATAGGCAATTTCTGATGTCTTAATTTTATTGGTTTGTGTATTTTGAATGCTACTTAAAAATGAACTACTTTTTTATTATGAAATAGCAAAACTAGATCTGACATTTTCAAAAAAGACACTATATTGCCTTTCTTGATATATAATACTATCTCTAAGTATTACTAGAACTTGTAGTTCAGGCCAGAGATTCCCACGGACGGAGGAGCCTGGAAGGCTGCAGCCCATGGGGTCGCTAGGAGTCAGACACAACTGAGCGACTTCACTTTCACTTTTCACTTTCATGCATTGGAGAAGGAAATGGCAACCCACTCCAGTGTTCTTGCCTGGAGAATCCCAGGGATGGCGGAGCCTGGTGGGCTGCCGTCTATGGGGTCGCACAGAGTCGGACACGACTGAAGCGACTTAGCAGCAGTAGCAGCGGCTTAGTATCAGGAATTTAGAAAATATTAAGACATGAGCATTTCTGGATCATATATGAACTGATAAGAATGAGCCTGATCTCAGCCAGCAAATGGTCAAGTGGAATGAAAACGTCTAGTAATTCTTCTTGACTTCTAAAGTCAAGAAGGAAGATGACTCATCGGAGAGTAAATAGTTGGTAAACATGTACTAGATATACTACTACTTATGCAAGGCTTTCTGATAAAGTGTGACTCTTAAGGTGATTCCATTTAAAACTGAAAGGAAACTGGAAGTGAGAATGGTTGCAGGTAAGATTCAAGGTCTGGGGACAAAACACAAGATTCCTACACTACTGAGCTGGCAGCCCATCTGTAATCACCATGTAAAAGAAAGCTACAACTAGTGATTATTTTTATTTACATATATATCATACTGATTAGATGAAGTTTACATTTATTCTTCTTTGTTTCCATCTGACTATCATTTACTCTCAAGATTAAATAAGAAATGTATTGAACCATAACATCAAAAACTTATTATTAACTTGCTACTTATTATATATCTATATTTACATATTTACATGTATCTTACCTAAATCTGCAACCAAAGCCTCCAGTAACTTTGTATAACTCTGCACCATTAATTTCTTCAGAGTGACATTCTGATGTGAGCTGAACAGATGGAATTGCAGGATTGTTCTAGCAAATTTATCATAAAAAATGCATCCGACACCTGTGTAATTTGCCTAATCATTTTCCTAATAAGCTCCCACCATTAATTATGCACGATTTCCACAATGCAATCAAGATAAAAGTAAATCTGATGACTTAATACCCTTCAAAATAATTGGTTCACCCAACACAAGGCCTCCTTTGCTTTCCATAGCCATTTTAGTTAATTAGGAAAAGGGTGCGCCCTGCTGGAGTCAGCAGAACGGAGGCTGATCGCTTGGTGGGAGGTAGCCCTGCTGGGTTTTTGGGCAGGAGTCAAGGATATTAACTCGTGAAAGAAGAGAAGAGCGTTTTGCCCCTTCCTCCTCTCTTCTTCCCTTCCTCCACCCTCCACCCTGCAACTTCCCTGCCTCCCCCGCCCCCCTCAACCCCACCCCAGTAGCAAACAGATGCGATTAGTGTTCTTCAGCCATCAGAAAACTGACTGCAGGACTCTGCGGGTCTAATGAGAATCAACTTTTCCGAGTCTGCTGTCTTGCGGTGCAGTCCACCTGTCACATCATTAGGTGCAGCGTGTGCCTTGAATTCACTTTGCTAAATGAGATTTACAGGCCCCAGTGAAACCCGTCCTGCAGCATCCCTGCTTCAATTAGCTAAAGATTAATTGTCTGAGAAAGGGAATGAAAGTTTTACTTCAACTGACCTGAAAAAAAATTAAAAAAGGGTAAAAAAAAAAATGTATGGTTCAGGTATTCCGTATAGGCCTGAGGCAGTGTGGAAAAACGTGATAATTTAAAGGTGCTGCAAATTTCCTACACCTCGCCTGGATGAATGAAATTAACTAGCACTAAAAGCTGTCAAATTAAAGGTTGACTTCCAGATATTAGCACCTTAAATGTCACCGAATATTCTCTTTCGTTCTTTCTTTTTTCTTTTCTTTCTTTTACTTTTTTTTTTTTTTTGGCAAACATTCACATCAGCACACCTGCACGTGCACACAAACATTTTCTTACTGCTGTTCCTGCTAACTGCTTGTTCGTGCCCAGCCTCGAGTTACTTGCTATAAATCTTTGATGTAACCATGGCTACAGAACAACTGGCAATTACAAAATTTCCTCCATTTTAATGTTACACTAATTATGTTTGAATACGTTTTAGTGGAGATGAAGAGTTGGAGGTGAGAAAAGCTCCTGGAGAAGGGCAGAAGGGGAGACTCTCTGTTTCCAGCTGCCACACGTTCCCTGCGCTATCAGACACACTGCCTGCAAGGGGAGGTATATTGCGCAGTAGCTCTGGTTTCTTAGTTTCTAAATCTGAATGCAAATTATGGAACTTCAAAACTTTAACATTCTGGGGAATGTCCTAAAATAAATAGACAATTTTTTTTTAATTTTCATTCTTTTTTTTTTTTTAATCATTGTTGAATATGCAATGCTTTATTAGGATTTGGTTAGGGAATATGAACCTTTCTATGTGTAACTGAAACTTACTTTTAGTTAATAAATAAGAAAAACATTTTCACACTCCTAATTTTTAACATAAGGACAGGCACTGGTAACTTCAGCTGGCTAGAATGTTAGATGCATCACAGAATATAGGAGGGAAGCAAGAGCATATGAGCATACCTCTTCCTTGGGGGCAGAGATTATCTGCGGGCTCTAATTCTTCAGTTCACTTTTAACATACTTTAATTGATCATAATTTGTTTGTTTCAATTTAAATCTGTAGGTTATAGCATGTGATTTTTTTAAATAAAAAACTTCACAAAATACAAACATGCCTCAGGAAAATCTTTAGCAAGACAAAGCACAGAAATAAGGTAATACTAAATACTTTAGCACAAGGGAACAGTAAGAAAATAGAATCGACATGCCTTTACTTCGAACAAGAGTTCCCTGTCACCCACATTAAGTGACAAAAAACAAGAAGAAAAAAATGATCTGATCGAATTTTTTAAAATTATTGAATTATTTTAAGAATATCACAGACTATTGGAAATATGCATTTGAATTCTCTATCATTAACAATGTCCCTCATACTAAGTGAATGTTTTTCTGAGTTATTAACAACACTATGAAGGATGATGATTTAAAAGTCATCTAAAAACACTGTTCTTTTTCTATTTTGAATTGTACTTATGTTTATGTTTCGTAAACATATGTTTAATATGTATATATTTTATCAGTACAATTATGCAAATGCACTTGCAAATACATATGTATGTGTATTTAAATAGGCATTTTAAAATTTAAATTTAATTGTTTTCCTTAATAGGGTACAGATCCAGAAAGTTCCAAGATCTTATTCCAAGATTTCTCTCCTCATTTTACAAAATAGGAACAAAACCTGAAAAATTATGTATATGGCTACTTTGAGTCATAAACTTCTGATGGCTATAAGCTTTTCATTGCCTACGGATCTTTAACAATTGAAAGTTCTCCCCACCTTAAACCAAATAGGTAAGACCTAATCACATAGGAAGAGAGATAGAAATACTTCTCAGAGCAAAATTTTGTTATCTTTTCACGTTATTAGAATTATATGCTATGTTCTTAAAATAACTCTTTGCAAAAGGATGCTTCATACTGGTTACCATTTTGACAGCTATTTGCATATTTACTTAGTTTAGCCTTTAGAACTATGATTTAGAAGAAAGGTATNCTAATCACATAGGAAGAGAGATAGAAATACTTCTCAGAGCAAAATTTTGTTATCTTTTCACGTTATTAGAATTATATGCTATGTTCTTAAAATAACTCTTTGCAAAAGGATGCTTCATACTGGTTACCATTTTGACAGCTATTTGCATATTTACTTAGTTTAGCCTTTAGAACTATGATTTAAAAGAAAGGTATTACAGTCTTTGTATCCTCTTCTATTTCTCTAAAGGCCCACATAATAAGCAACCTGCATTAAACAATTAATCCACTCCTGACTCCATTCTAAATACCTTTATAAATATTACACCATTCAATCCTTACCATAATCTTATAAATTAAGCTTTATTATTTTTCTACATTTTCTGATGCGTAAAATTGAGTTACAGATTTTAAGTAACTTGTTCAAGGGTACCAATGTGAAACAAGAGTAGGATTCAAACCACCACCCACTACATTCTATAGCCTGTGTCACTTTGGCATGACGAAACTCACATCTGTTAATGATTATTTAAAATCAATACTATACCTGTTTCCATTGTAGCTAGAAAAAAGTGATAAAATTAAAATGATTTCTAGCTTATAGATTTGGATCTAAACTAATGGCTGTATATGAGTGTGCATGTGTTTGTGTGTTGGGGGGGTGGGTGAGGATAAGAGGAGAGGCTAGGGTGCTTACATGTGATTAACCATATAGATAAACTGATATATAATTGGATCCTGGGTGCCATAGTTATGATGTAGCATCCATGGTTAAGAGAACGTATGAGTTTAATTTTGATTTGTTTATGAGCTTAAGTTTGATTCAGCTTGAGTCTCCAAAACATATTTCAGTATAATATACACAGGTCCCACCTTGTAAAATATCAAAAACAATATAAACAAAACTATATCATCTTCCTGAAGAAGCACAAAAGAATTCTGAATATTTTAAAGGTGTCCATTTCTCTTGATTATAGTATATATTGCATTCCATTCTTATTAAAACCTTAGTAAGATTATTTGGGTCTTGGCAAAATAATTCTAGAGCACATCTGGAAAATTAACTTAATGAGGCCAGCCATTAGCATTTTGAAAAAAGAGTAAAAATAAAAGACATTCTCCACTAGATAATAAATCACACAAAACTATAATAATAATAAGATATTAATTATAAAGGATTGGCATAAAGATCAAAAGGATAAAATAGTTCAGAAGCAGAAAACCACATATATAAAATTGTACAGATAAAGAAGATTCAACATTCTTTAGGGAATAGAAATATAAATAAATCAATACATGGTGATGTGACAGTTGATTAGAGACAATAATTTTACATCTGTACTAACATAGATTTCATATTTTTGAATAAATAATTCGACATAAGTAAAGGAGAAGAACTGATTTTGTCCTAGCGAAGAATTTTTAAGCATAGACATTATATAATAGATAGTATAGGGAAAAAAAAATGATAAATGAAACTGTTCAAAAGCTGAATCTCTGTATCTCATCAAATAAACAAATAAAAATAAAGCTGGAATTAAAGTTTTAAATCTATATGATTGAAGAAATCTTAAAGTTATAGATGAAGCTGAAAGCAACAACTATGAAAGGAAACCTGAGGAAAGGACACATGAAACAGTAAAGTTGTAAAAATCATGTAAAACATAAAAGTTAAAATACTGAGACTTCCAGAATGGAATATAAAGAAAATGCTAATGCCAAAAGATGATTAGAGGATCTAAAAATAAGTACTATAAATGATGTTTTTAGGAGTAAAAAACTATTCCATTGTGCAAAAGTTTGGCAAAAAAAAAATAATAATAATAAGTTTTTAAAATCATTCATAAACTTCTACCATACAGAACAGTTTTGCTTCAATCATGCTATCATGATAATTTAACCACTGCCTCTCCACAAGACTAAAACAAGAAATAATCTAAGTATACACCAGAGAGGAGAACTGTTACATAAATATTACTCATCAACTTAAAAATAACATTTTGAAGAACATGTAACGCATAAGGGAAAGCTCAGAATTTTCTTCAGTCAGTCAGTTCAGTCGCTCAGTCGTGTCTGCTCTTTGAGACCTCATGAACCGCAGCATGCCAGGCATCCCTGTCCATCACCAACTCCCAGAACTTACTCAAACTCTTGTCCACTGAGTTGGTGATGCCATCCAACCATCTCACCCTCTGTCATCGCCTTCTCCTCCTGCCCTCAATCCCTCCCAGCATCAGGGTCTTTTCCAAAAAGTCAGCTCTCCACATCAGGTGGACAAAGTATTGGAGTTTCAGCTTCAACATCAGTCCTTTCAATGAACACACAGGACTGACCNAATGAAGGGATGGAGCCAAAGCAATAACAGCACCCAGTTGTGGATGGGACTGGTGATAGAAGCAAGGTTCAATGCTGTATAGAGCAATATTGCATAAGAACCTGGAATGTCAGGTCCATGAATCAAGGCAAATTGGAAGTGGTCAAACAGGAGATGACAAGAGTGAATAGTGACATTCTAGGAATCAGCAAACTAAGATGGACTGGAATGTAAGAATTTAACTCTGATGACCATTATATCTACTACTGTGGGTAGAAATCCCTTAGAAGAAATGTAGTAGCCTTCATAGTCAACAAAAGAATCTGAAATGCAGAATTGTCTTAAAAGTAATGAAAGTGAAGTCACTCAGTTGTGTCCAACTCTTTATAACCCATGAACTTTAGCCTACCAGGCTCCTTCGTCCCTGGGATTTTCCAAGCAAGAACACTGGGGTGGGTTGCCATTT
This sequence comes from Neotragus moschatus, assembly GCA_006410615.1. NCBI lineage: Eukaryota > Metazoa > Chordata > Mammalia > Artiodactyla > Bovidae > Neotragus > Neotragus moschatus. Next base: position 5,830 of record SJYA01000898.1, on the reverse strand, counting down.
CCTTCTCTAGGAGATCTTCCCGACTCATGGTTTGAACCCAGGTCTCCTGCATGGTAGGCAGACGCTTTACCATCTGAGCCACAAGAAACCAAAAACCATCTAACTTAAATGCATGGACTAGTGTGCATATAAATAAAACAGACAAAAATGCTTTAACAATATAGTATAGGGTTAAGATTTGAAGATATTCTAGGTTTGGAATCTAACTCCGACACTTCAACTATATGTCTTTGGAAGGTTACTTACTCTATTTTATACCAGTTTTTACAAACTGATAATAATCCTACCTTATAGTTTTATGGGATTTAAAAGAGGTTAGCACTGGAGTAAGCACTAAGAAGGGTGCAGAAAGAAAGAGTGCAGTATGTATTATCTCTAGATGGTGGTACAGATGGTATTGGGCTTCTCTGGTAGGTCAGACAGTAAAGTGTCTGCCTACAATGCGGGAGACCCGGGTTCAATGCCTGGGTCGGGAAGATCCCCTGGAAAAGGAAATGGCAACCCACTCCAGGACTCTTGCCTGGAAAATCCCATGGACTGAGGAGCCTGGTAGGCTATAGTTCATGAGGTCGCAAAGAATTGGACACAACTGTGCGACTTCACTTTACTTCTTCACACATGGTATTATGAATATTTTTCTCTTTTAAATGCATATGAGATATTTTTACAATAAAATTTTGATGAGCTTATTTTTAAAATTTAAATAAAAATATGACTCTACTACTCAAAAGTAAACAAAAAACATAATTGAGGAATAATATGTTTAGATAAAAATTCTTTTTTTTCATTTAGTCCTTTTTCTATTAACTCTAACTCTATTACATATGATTATCTCATTCATTCATTCATCCTACAAATAATTATTTAATGTACTAGGTGCCTGGCAATAGTCTAACTTCTGGGAACACAGTGAACAAAACATTTCTCTTTTATTAAACAGTTTCTATTTTGTTGGAGGAGACGAAGAATTAAGAAAAAAAGAAACTTCAAATGCCAATAAATGCTAAAAGGAAAAACAAAGAAGTGGAAAACAAATTTTTACAATAACTGAAGACCTGATGAGACATTTTATTGATGCTTAACTTGTCAAATTAAGAAAATAAAACTGCCCAACTGTCCAAAGGACATAATTAAAACTATAAAGCAAAAAGTTAATGTACTGGTATATTAAAAGTATACTATAAAATTTAAAATACACAAAAAACTTGAATGGCTAAAGCAATCTTTAGAAGAATAAACAAACCAAAAAAATGAAGCTGGAGGGTTCAGGTTCCTTGAGTTCAGACTATACTCTAAGGCTACCTCATCAAAACAGCATGGCACTGACACAAAAATGGACATATAGCTCAATGGAACAGATAGAAAGTCTAGAAATAAACCCATTCATCTATGACCAATTAACTACAACAAAGGAAGCAAGACTGATCAACGGAGAAAAGACAGTCTCTTCAATAAATGGTACTGGGAAAACAGGATAGCTACATGTAAAAAAATGAAATTAGAACATCCTCTAAATGTTTAAAATTTTCTAAAAACTTAAAATGTATTAAAGACTTAAATGTAAAGCCAGATACTATAAAATTCCTAAAGGAAAACAAACATAGGCAAGACACTCTTCGACATAAATGGTAGCAATATCTTTTTTGATCTCTCCCCTAGAGTAATGGAAACAAAAGCAAAAATAAACAAATGAGAGCTAATTAAACTTAAAAGCTTTGGCACAGTAAAAGAAACCATAAGCAAAACAAAAAGGTGACCTGCGGAATGGGAGAAAATATTTCCAAACAATACAACCAACATGGGATTAATTTCTATACAGCTCAATATCGAAAAATAACCCAATCAAAACTTGGACAGAAGATCTAAATAGGGCTTTCTCTGAAGAAGATATACAGATGTCCAAAGGCACATGAAAAGATGCTCAATTTCACTAATTGTTAGAGAAATGCAAAGCAAAAATACAATGGCATTATCATCTCACACCTAAATGATCATCATCAAAAAGTCTACAAATTAATGCTGGACAGGGTATGGAGGGAAAGAGGAAGCCTCTTACACACTGTTGGTAGGAATAGAAACTGGTGAGGCTACTATGGAAAACAGTATGGTGGTGCTGGTGCTCAGTTGTGTTCAACTCTGTCGCCCCCAGTCTCCTCTGTCCATGGAATTCTCCAGACAAGAACATTGAAGTGGGTTGCCATTTCCTACTCCATCAGTCAGTCAGTCAGTTCAGTTGCTCAGTCGTGTCCGACTCTGCAACCCCATGAATCGTAGCACATTCATAGAAGTTACTTAAAAAAAAAATTAGAGCTACCATATAATTCTTCAATCTAACTCCTGGGCATATATCTGGAAAAACATAATTCAAAAAGATACATGCATCCCAGTGTTCTCTGTAGCATTATCTACAACAGTGGTGTTGAAGACTCTTCAGAGTCCCTTAGACTGCAAGGAGATCAAATAATTTCCTAAAGGAAATTAATCCTGCATGTTCATTAGAAGAAACTCCAATACTTAGGCCAACTGATGTGAAGAGCTGACTCATTAGAAAAGACCCTGACGCTGGGAAAGATTGAAGACAGGAGCAGAAGGGGATGACAGAGGGCGAGATGGTTGGAATGCATCGCTGATTAAATGGACGAGTTTTAGCAAGATCCAAGAGAAGTGAAGGATAGAGAAGCCTGGCGTGCTGCAGTCCATGGGGTCTCAAATAGTCAGACATGACAGAGTGACTGAACGACAACAACATCTACAATAGCCAATGAATGCAAGCAACCTCAATATCCATGGAAGGATGAATGGGTAAAGAAGATGTGGTATTACATTTTGGGATGGTGATGGAGTATTACTTAGCCATAACAAGAGTGAAATAATACTATTTGCAGCAACATGGATGGATCTAGAGGCTATTACACTAAGTGAAGAAAGCCAGACAGAGNCAACCTCAATATCCATGGAAGGATGAATGGGTAAAGAAGATGTGGTATTACATTTTGGGATGGTGATGGAGTATTACTTAGCCATAACAAGAGTGAAATAATACTATTTGCAGCAACATGGATGGATCTAGAGGCTATTACACTAAGTGAAGAAAGCCAGACAGAGAAAGAAAAATATCATAAGATATTGCATGTATATGGAATCTAAAAGGAAAAAAGAGACAAAAATGAACTTACTTCCAAAAAAGAAAGACAGTCACAGACACAGAAACCAAAATTATGGTTACATAAGTGGAGTGGGAGGAGGGATAAATTAGGAGGCTGGGATTAAAATATACATATTATTACAGATAAAATAGATAACCAGTAAGGACCTACTGTATGATACAGGGAAATATATTCAATATTGTGTAATAATCTATAATCAAAAAAATCTAAAATAAGTGTTTGAATATATATATAAATATGAAANGCCAGACAGAGAAAGAAAAATATCATAAGATATTGCATGTATGTGGAATCTAAAAGGAAAAAAGAGACAAAAATGAACTTAATTCCAAAAAAGAAAGACAGTCACAGACACAGAAACCAAAATTATGGTTACAAAAGTGGAGTGGGAGGAGGGATAAATTAGGAGGCTGGGATTAAAATATACATATTACTACAGATAAAATAGATAACCAGTAAGGACCTACTGTATGATACAGGGAAATATATTAATATTGTGTAATAATCTATAATCAAAAAAATCTAAAATAAGTGTTTGAATATATATATAAATATGAAACTGAACTGCTGTGCTATACACCTGATCCTTACATATAACAAATCAACTATATGTCAATAAAAATTAAAAAACAAATAATATAAAGTTAAAAGAAGATCTAACTGCAACATATTTCTGAGTCTATAGATAGGAAATATTTTAGTTGATTTAAATATAATTTTAAATATAGTGTTTACAAGTTTAGTTTTTTAAAGATTTTTTTGATGTGGGCCATTTTTAAAGTCTTTATTAAATCTTGTCACAATATTGCTTATGTTTAATGTTTTTTGGTATTTTGTCCATGAGGCATGTGGGATTCCAGCTTCCCAACCAGAGACTGAACCTGGACCCCATGCCCTGGAAGGCAAAGTCTTCACCACTGGACCACCAGGGACATGCCTACGAATTTATTATACCAAACTTTTAAATGCCTTTTGTTGTTTTAGTGTAGCTTCAGATAGATTAATGTATCACACACATCATGATAGCAACAATAATCAGTAATATGTATGGAACAGTTAAAATCAGCTAGGCTATGCTAAGCAATCTTTAAGAAACACTGTGAGGCTGCAACTAGTATTATACCTACTTTACAGAAGGGGAAACAAACAGATACAANACCACCAGGGACATGCCTACGAATTTATTATACCAAACTTTTAAATGCCTTTTGTTGTTTTAGTGTAGCTTCAGATAGATTAATGTATCACACACATCATGATAGCAACAATAATCAGTAATATGTATGGAACAGTTAAAATCAGCTAGGCTATGCTAAGCAATCTTTAAGAAACACTGTGAGGCTGCAACTAGTATTATACCTACTTTACAGAAGGGGAAACAAACAGATACAATCTTTCTTTGCAAAATCATCAGTTGCTAAGTGATGGAGTTATCAGAATCAGGTATATCTATTATCAATTTCAGTTGCTTACTATATAGGTTATACTGCTTTGGGTTTGGGCATTTGTATGTATATGAAATTTTTAAAATCTAACTTAAAGCATTCCCTAATCATTTTTAATTAAAAAATTAAAACATTAAATCAGTTATTTGAAAAAATATTAGTAGATCCAGCTGAAATATAATCATTACTTGGTTCATTGACTTTAGACGTGCATAAGAGTTGAAATAACTTAAGTGTTAGTTCATTCAACCTAATGCACAACCTTTAAGAAGAATTCTTGAGACTGCAGCTTTTAAAGGGAGAGAAAATTGAGAAGCTACATGTATTACTATATTAGTACATAATATATTATTTACATATCCTAGGTATTTTATATGTATTAACATGTCCTAGGTATTTTATATGTATTAAATACATTATGGGGCAGAGGATAAATAAACCAATTAAATAGTTCTTAAATTAATAAGTGGTTAATTATAATAGTGTCATGATAACAATGAATTTTAAAATGTTTATATTAATTAAGTTCTCACTGTGTGCCAGCAGTAATATTTTTCAAGGTCGGCATGCGTTTTTTCAAATTCACAACTCCATGAAGTATTCGGGATTGACAAATATGCAAATTGATGCCTTAAAAATTTAAATATGCTCAACTACTCCCAACTGCTTAACCTACAGTCATAATTTAACAATCGCATCTGCCTAGTAATAAAACTTCTATACTGACATCTACTTCCAGAGATGTGACATCATTATCCAAGTAATTTTTACTATTTGTATTATATTTACTTTTCCAGTATGGAAGTTTTCATACAAAGTGTCATGGGTAGTTACACTAATTGAAAAGGAGCAGAATAATGCCAAGCACACTAGGAATTATACTAATCCCATAATGATCAGATATCAGACTTTGGGCAAAAGGTCAAAACAGAAGAATGTTTATGAGAATATGCCATGTCTGTGAATAGCACTGGAAAATAATCGAATAGCATTCATTTAATCATAACTCGTTTAAAGTGATTAATATATAGCACAGCTGACTCCAGTTGTTTTGATAACCATCTGTCACAGCGTTAAAAAAAGGACATACTGTTTTGGGTAACGGGTTGAAGTAGGCCAAATAGCTTGGCAATATTCTGCCAGAATATTTGATGTGGAACTTATTTGTTCTTGTAGACTGATATTGTATGTGTCTGTGTGTTTAATTTCAGAAATTAA